>SJYD01055605.1:30039-56674 GCA_006408635.1 Nanger granti
AGACTGGAAAATTCCAAATCTGCAAGTTCTGTCTCTTTTTTTAACAGTCTTTATCTTAAACATATTTTTTTTAATTTCCCTTTTGATTTTACTATAGGCAGCAAGAAGAAATGAGGAAGTACTTTCGGCTGTTTGAATGGAAATTATCTTAGCTAGAGAACTCAATTAATTAGGTACAGTTTCTCCTCCCATCTCATGAGGTACATAGTCTACTTTTCATAAACTGCAGGTGTAGTGGATTTTCCTCTTCACTGGCTCTTTCCTCCTGCCTCTCTTTTCTGCCAGGCATCCTAGGTGCACCACTGTGATTCCACTTAGAACGTGTTCGCTCATTGACATAATGGGAATCGATTCCCTGGCTTCAATGCTTCTTCTGGCCAGAGACTATGTACCTTTCCCTGAAACTTAATGTTTTCACTATGCAACTTCCATCATCTGGCTAGGTCTGTTGCGACAGCTCATACTCACAAGCATACTGACAGGAACTTCAACACACACATGTGCACAAACATGCGTATACACAGTAACATCGCTGAGAGGAAACTTGTACATATACTTGGTAAGTACCCAAATTTCTTTCTCCTGGTTGTTTTTTCACTTGCTCATCAATCATGTCACTTTGCACTTCTAACTCTGTGACATATCCTCAAATGCTACAAAATCTTGGCATTTGCTGTTGACAGGGACTGACCAGCAGATCAGGGGGCAGGACTGGAAGCACTTGCCATGAACAGCTGTATAACAGTCCCTGCCTTCTACATTCTCCCATCACCTTGGACCCCTTCCCAGCACTAGTTACGCTGGCCTGATTTATTGCCTGTGCATTCCTTCAGGGGACCAGAAAACAAAGACCTCTGAGCTCAGCTGACTTGAAGAACTGCTTTCTCAGTGTACACCTATCTAGGTCATTTGTTGTTATTGTTGTGCCCCTCTTGCTAGTCTACCACCCCTTACAGCCCACACATTCTGAGTGAGGCCCCCTGTTCTTCCTATCTGTGTAGCTTTCTGTGTGCACCTGTCTACTTGTGCCCCAAAGTGCTATCTCCATGTAGCAAGAAAAGGCCAAAGAGTCACCTGAGCCTCCAAATGCCCCCAGAGATTGTGATAGGCCTGGGTCTGATCCAAGGTTGTGAAGAAGGTGCTCATGGATACAGGGTCTCTTCCAGTACAAAGAATGGAACCTGAGGCTGTAAAAGTAAGGTGGCATCCCTACATGTCATCCCTTCTGTTTAACACTACCCATGCACATGTAGTCCCCAAACAGATGATACCCTGGGAAAGGTACACTTTCTGGGTCCAGAGCTAATGCCTCTCTTGAGCAGAAAGCAGCTTTTCTATCTCAAAAACAACAAGAGGTCTTGAACCCCTGAGGCTCAGTGATTTGCTAAATGCCAAGGCTCTCTTTCAGTAGCTCTTATGAGGCCCAGGTAGGACTCTCTACAGTCATGCATCCCTGTTTCCCTACTCAGCCCCTGTGCCAAGGAAGGAAGTGCCTGGCTGGGCCCAGGGGCATCCAAGATTGTCATCTGGAAGGCAGCGTCCTACTGAGTGTCACCTGGTTGAAATCCCCTATGACAACATCAGAGATTCTGCTCCAGCAAGACTACCAGAATCCTCCCTCAGGTGCAGACCTACACCTTTGCCCCTCAGGCCTCCAAAGCCACGGGAAAGACCTCAGAGAAAAGACGGAATTGATGTCAGAACTTTCAGCACGGACCATGGGTATCTTTGGCAGGACTGCTATTGCCTAGACACTGGACCCTAAAAACCAGCAGGTCCTGAACTGCCCCCAGGGGCTTCTCTGTCTCCCACTCTCCTGAGGTCTCTTGGAACATGCAATTAACCCACTGTCCTTGCTTCTTCTCTGTTCCCTCCCTCACTGGCATATCCTGGCAAATGGTCATATAGATAAACCCACTTGCACTTTCCTTGCCTTTCAGTGCTGCCAGGAAGGCAGGCTGGAAGTGCCTGGAGGCTTGCCACTCTTATACCATGCCTCTCCTAGGATGTCTGTGGTTTTGCAGGTACAGCTTACTTTCGCATATCTTGTGTTTTGTGTCAAATCGTGCCAGTGTGTGCCACCCTCAGGAAGGGCGTGTGCTGGCTGATTGGCTGATCCAGGACACCACTGGCCCAGGACCTTTCCAGTTCTCCTTGTGTCTGGAACAAGTCTGGAACAAGTCTCCAGTGCAGCAGGTAATCTATGCCTCTTTCTCTTTCAAGTCTCTGCCCATCTCAGTAGGAGCTTAGCCTTCTCACCATCCTGAGTCTTGCTGTAGCCACGTCCACCATTTCCAGATGCCAGCCCATAGCCCCTCAGACTGAGGGCTCTACAGGTAATGGTTTGAAACCCCCATGCCACGTGATTTGTGCTGTGTGACTCCTTAGACCATGAACCCCCTCTTCCCGGTCCAAACACACACAACATGGTAGAAATGATGTGCATGTTTTGATTCTGGTCTAATTGCAGATATGTGGAGCCCCAGTCTGGAGTTATCACTGGCCATCCTTTCCTCGTTCCCATCCTGGACAGGATCAATGCAAAAGGCAAAAAACCACTTTCAGCCTGTTCCCCACATGACTCCTCTTATGGTTGTTCAGCACCTCCTCTCCTGCCCCCTTTGTCTCTGCATCTGCCCTGGGACGGACACACACACACACACACACACACACACACACACAGCCAAAAGAAGGACACACGTGTATACACACACCTGCTCAGTCAGTTGCGTTCAGTTCAATGGCTCAGTTGTGTCCAACTCATTACGACCCCATGAACTGCAGGACGCCAGGCCTCCCTGTCCATCACCAACTCCCAGAGTTCACTCAAACTCATGTCCATCGAGTCAGTGATGTCGTCCAGCCATCTCATCCTCTGTCGTGCCTTTCTCCTACTGCCCCCAATCCCTGCCAGCATCAAAGTCTTTTCCAATGAATCAAGTCTTCGCATGAGGTGGTCAAAGTACTGGAGTTTCAGTTTTAGCATCATCCCTTCCATAGAAAACACAGTGCTGATCAGTATGGGGACACAAATGCAAACTGGGAACATAGGTGTTTCAGGAGGTGAAGACGACCGAGTCCAGCAATGTCAGAGATGGTGACAGTAGGCACCATGTCCTGCCCTTGTGGCTCCCTGTTCACCTCCTCCACGAACTCTTCTACATTTTCCCAAGGCAGCCTGAAGCCGCTTCCAGGGCAACATATTTGGTGCCTGTGAGACATTAAGTGGTGTATGCAGAAATTCACAGAAAATCCCAAAGTCAGCACGCAGGTGCACTGGGACCCTGGAGAGGACACACTTTCAGTGATAGGCCTTCCCAGGGTAAGGGGCAGGAGTGAAGTGCCCACGCAATCTCAAACTCTGAGCAACAGGAGGCTGGGGATGGAAGAACCCACAAAGGATGATTCTGACAAAGGTACTTAATGCACACTACCTCTAGTAAAATCACCTAGATTCTGGCGCTGCAACTACAGCTGATTTGAGAGAGACTTGCTTCACTCATGGACCCACCAATTCCCCAGATAGCCTCAGGAGGTCACCTGCTACATGCAGGACCCAAATTCAGGCTCCACAGCCAGTGTGCATGAGTCTGAGCATCCCCATTTGGAAAAGGACAGTGTCCCAGATACTGCACATCTATCTCCTCAGGGCCTACCATCAGACCCCATCTCCACATATGTTTCTGTCAGTTACTATCATGGAAGAGCTTTACTACCCAGGGTACTACTTCAGGGAATTGTCCCACACATCTTCGCTGATGATCTGCTGGCAATATGAGCAAGGTGAGCCAGCAGCCAAGAATTCCATAATCGATAGCTAACTGTGTGCATGCCCAAAGCAACCACACTTCAGCAAACCTGTTCGATTCTCAGCAGTTATGGCCTGACAACCAGCTGAGAAAGTTAAGGCTCCTTGTGTCCATGCTGTGGCTGGATGCTCCCCATTCAAAGTCCCAGAACCAGTGTACAAGAGTGAAATGACTTGCCTTATACCCTACAGGGAGACAGGGGAGATGGGTGTGGATCCCACAGGTGGACAATCCACAACTTTGCACATGCACACTCATCACCACAGGAACCACGTTTTACAAGTGATGTCAAGGTAATTCTACATACTGGTCAACATGTTCAAGAAGTAGGAGGTCCTGAAAGGAAAATTTCACCTTGCAGTGGGACCATGGATGGCTCTGCAACAACACCTGCCAGATAGAGAAGAGGAAAAAGGTTCCTGTACCTCCTCCTCCTCCTGAGCAACAGACTTCAAAGAGCAACAGAAAGGATATAGATATGTCCCATAAGCAAGGGATGCCCCAGATGATGCCACTCCTGAGAGCCAAGTCAGGCTTCCTCCTCTAATGGTTCTTGCACATGAACTGAAAGTAAGCCCTGTAGTTTTTCTTATGCTCAGAGCTCAGTTCCATCTGCAGTGTGTCCAGTGCCTGCAGCACATTTTGCCCAGGAAGCTCAGTCATGCTCCTGGGCCTTTCCTGGCCCTGCTCCTCTAACATCCTCTTAACTTCATGGAGAACCGCTATTGTTACTCTTCTGCCACAGCCTCCACGTCCTCCATGATGACTTCCACAAGCAGCTGGAACTGCCCTATCCCCGCCATGTCTCTGTACACCAGGGTTCACTGTCGTCCACAGCCTCCACCCTGAATAGGGTGGCTCCTTTGCCTTCCATAAAACTAGTGGCTGCAAGGTCCCAGCCTCACAAAGCATCAAGATGGCAGGCCATCAACCCCAGGGCCCTGAAACCGGGGCTCGCAACTAGGAAGGTCCGGGGTCCCAGGAGGCTCTAGCATTCCTCTGACTGCCTTTCACACTCCTCTTGGCCCTGATTGTGACCCCAGAGTGGGGCAGATGTGAAGGGATTGGACATAATAGCACAACAAATGGTGTGTAAATGTGGCTCAGGCTGCAGTAATCCTGTGCGACCCACTAGCTGTTTGGAGGGTGGGGGGTAAGTGAGGGAGATGGTAGGGAAGTGGGGGTTGGTGTGTGTCCAGTAGCCTGAGGCTGAAGAAAGGGGTGGCAGACAGCACAGCAGAGGGTGAATTGGCCCTGGGGAGATCAGCCAAATAGGTGGGTCCCTAGGCTGTGAGCCATGTACAGGTTGCTGGCCCAAATCTAGTCCAATGGCTGGGAGCGTGTTGGGCAGCACCCTTATGGACATGCTCCTTGAAGGTAGGGCATCTTCCACGGTTCCTGGGCTGCAGCTCACCCACATGGCATAAACTGCTCCAGGGAGGAAGTTGGTTTTTTATCTGCTGCTACCCCAGGCACTGTCATTAACCGGGCTCTGGAAATTTCAACCATGGGTTCCTGCTCCTCAGTCCAAACAGTACACTCTTGTGTCTGTCAGGACCCTGAATAACTGAGAACTCTCCCTGAGTATCCAAGGATAAGCAGGGGTGCCACGAGGCTGGATACTTTTCTCCATGGGACAGAGAACCTGTTGCTGTCTGGATGCTAGGAGAGTAGGGAAAAACCCCACTCTTTGCTACAGGTGATCTCCACTGTTCAGGGACACCAGAGCCTTAGGGTACAGAGCTCGCTCTGTGTCTCTTTATCTCTGCTTCTGGCATAGCACTGTTTTGGGCATTCCTTCTGTGTGTGTACCAAGGGCTGATGTCTGTTTGTCTCCATCTCTCTATGTGGTGCTGTTGCTGTCTGCCACTCTCTGGACACCAGTGCTCATACGAGAAGTTTATCTGAGAAGTTTATGGTAGAAGGCAAACCCTTCTCCTCCTTAGTGAGTTGCACCCACGGGAGATCAGACATTGTTAGTCCACACATTTGGAGAGTGATTTCTCAGACTTCAAAAACAACCGTGGGAAGTCACAGCTGAACTGCACAAGGGGCAGTGCGACCCTCCCTCCCTCGCTGGACAGACGTGAATGCTGCAAAAGCCAGAGGTGGCTTGGCCACACTTTGCACAGATGGATAAACGGGGCATGCCCTGCTAGCCTGAGGGAACTCCCTGAACATTATTTGAATACCTGCCTGGAGACGGTAAGGACAGCTCCCCATTAAGTTCCATGATCCACTGGTGCCAGAAACATGCACGACTGCCAATTTACCCTTTCAAGGCCCTTTCAAAGTGGTTCTGTTCTCCATGTGAGAACACATTCCAGCCACCCAAGCCTGTGGGGCTGGGAGCAGCAATAGGATCAAGCTAAGCCATCCTTCCTATAGTCCTGATACCCAATATATGTGTTCTGCAAAGAATACAGAGTGATGATTCAAGCTGAAAGACTCTGCAGGTAGCAGATACTTACTTATGCTGCAGTTCTTGTCCATCACTGAAACCACACAAAACAAGGCAAGCATTGCTCATGTTCATGGTAAGGTCAGGGAAAGTATGCCTGACACATGAGAAGGACAGAAAGGCCCTTGTATCTGGGTGTTTATGGGACTGTTGGGTCACCCACTGTGGCTTCTGTGTCTGGGATGGTAGCCTGTTCTGTGCCTCAGATCTTCTGCGTTCTCACTGGTCATCCCCAGGCACTTTCTTCCTGCCTCCCTTTACTGCCAGGCATCCTTGCTCTACCACTGTGATTCCACTCAGAACTTGCTCGCTCAGTGATGATGGGGATTACAACCCTGGCTTCACTGCTTCTGCTAGCTGGCGTCTATGTACCTTTCCATATGGCTTTCATGTTTTTGCTAATTCAACTTCCATCATATGGTTCACTCATACTCATAAGCATACTGGCAGGCACATGTGCATGCACATGCGTAAACACACTAATATCCCTGAGAGGAAACTTGCACATATGCAGAAGTACAAGCTTTCTTCTCCAGGTCATGAATTTTGGTAAACACACGATTTTCTTTCTCCTGGTTATTTTCTTTCACTTGCACATCGATCATGTCTGGTTACACTCCTAAATCTGTGATGTAGCACCAAGAGTGCTTGAACCACTTATGTCTCAGTGATTTACTAAATGCCAAGATTCCGTTTCAGTTGTTCTCATTAGGGCCAGGAAGGTCTTCATACAATCAGCTATACCTGCTTGCCCACACAGCTGAACTCCCAATGAAGCTTGTCCTTTGTTGGGTCCAAAGACATCCAAGATTGTGACTTGGAAGGCAGGGTACGTCTGAGTGTCACCTGGTGCAGATCCTCTATGACAATATCAGAGAATCTGCTCTAGCAAGACTGCCAGAATCCTCCCTCAGGTGCAGCCATGCACCTTTGCCCATCTAGACCCCATAGCCATGGGCATAACTGCAAAGGAAAGAAAAAATTCATGTCAAGACTTTCAGCATGAGCCATAAGGTGTCTTTGGCAGGACTGCTAGAGCCTAGACGCTGGACCCTGAAAACCAGCAGGCTTCAAATTGCCCCCGGGGGCTTCCCTGTCTCCCATTCTCCAGAGGTCCCTTGGGACATGCAATAAGCTCACCAAACTTGTTTACTCCCTTTTCCCTCCCTCACAGACACATCCTGGCAGAGGGCCACACACGTACACCCACCCCTGCACTTTCTTTGCCTACCTGTACTGCCAGGGAGCTGGAAGTGCCTGGAGGCATGCCACGGTCACACCCTGTCCCTCCAAAGATGCCTGTGGTTTTGCACGGACAGCCTATCTTAGCTCATTTTGTTTTGTGTTTTGCATCACATACTGTGAGTGTGTGCCACCCTCAGGGAAAGAGTGTGCTGGCTGATGGGCTGATCATGGGCAGCACAGACCCAGGACCTTCCATGTACTTCTCATGTGTGTAGAAAAGTCTCCAGTGCAGCAGACTATCTGTGCCTCTTTCTCCTTTGGGTTTCTGCCCTTCTCTGCAGGACCTTAGCTTCCTCACCATTCCAGTCCTGCCATAGCCATGTCCACATTTCCACAGAATGGCCCATGTGCCCTCAGACTGAGGGCTCCACATCCTGTATTTCAAAGACCCACCCCATCTGATTTGTCCTGGGTGAATCCTCAGACCATGCACCCCCCTCTTCCCGGTCCAAACACACACAATAACAAGGTAGAAATGATGAGCGTGTTTTGTATTTGGCCTAATTGCAGATCTTGGAGCCACAGTCCAGCATTATCAGTGGCTGTCCTTTCCTCATTCACACTCTGAACACGGTCACTGCAGAGATATGGTGAAAAACCACCCTGACAATGGGGACGCCTCCTGCCTCTTCTTATGGTTGCTCAGCTCCTCCTCTCCTGTTGCCTTTATCTCTGCATCTGCCCTAGGCCAGACACACACACACACGCAAACACGTCCTACAAAACCACATGTGTGTACACACACATGCTCAGTGTGGGGACACAAACAAAAACAGGAAACAAGCGTGTTACAAGAGCCTATGTTCCTTGTTTGTGTTTGCATCCCTGTGCTGAGCATGTGTTTATATACACACATGTGCTTGTGTCAGCTGTGTTTGTGTGTGTGTGCCTGTGTCTAGCCCAGGGAAGATGCAGATATGAAGGCGATAGGAGAGGAGGTGCTGAGCAACCATAAGAGGAAGCATGAGGCCTCCCCAGTCTAAGGGTGATTGGTCACTGCAATATGGGAGATGGAGTTAGTAGGTACCATGTCCTGTCCTTGTGGCTTCCTGTCCACTTCCTCCCCGAGCTCTTCCATATTTTCCCAAGGTAGCCTGAAGCTGCTTCCAGTGCAGCATGTGTGGTGGTGGTGAGCCGCTGAGTGGTGAAAGCGTGAATTCACAGAAGATCCCAAAGTCAGCACACAGGTGCACTGGCACCCCGGAGAGGACGCCCTTGCAATGAAGGACCTTCCCAGGGTAAGGGGTGGGAGTGTAAGGCCCAGGCAATATCAAACTCAGTGAGCAACAGGAGGCTGGGAGATGGCAGGACCCACGGAAGGATGATAATGACAAACAAACTGAATTTTCACTGCCTCTAGTACTATCTCCTTGGACTCTCACTCTGAAACCACAACTTATTTGAGAGAGACTTAGTTTACTCTTGGACACACTGAATCCCCAAGCCCCCAGTCTCAGCAGGCCACCTGCTACATGCATGGCCCAAATTCAGGCTCCACAGCCTGAAACTGAGCATCTATATTTGGGAAAGGACAGCATCCTAGCTAGTACACGGCTGTCCACCTCCAGACCCCTTCACCACATGTATTTCTATCAGTTACCTCTCTGGAAGAAGCTTCCCTCCTGGGGTAGTCATTCAGGGGATCATCCCACTGGTCTTCGCTGATGATTGCTGGCAACACCTTGCTTCTGAACAAGGTCAGCGCTGGGCTGATCAGGACCTGAACCCTCACAAGAGCAGCCAAGAACTCCAACAACAATCATCAACTCTATGCAGGACCAAAGCAATCCAGTTTGATTCTGGGCAGTTGTGGCTTGACAACCAATTGAGAAAGTTAAGGCTCCTGATGTCCAGCCTGCAGTTGGGTGCTACCTGTTCATAGTCTCAGAACCGATGGTCTGGAATGGGATGATGTCCCCTATATCCTGCAGAAAGACAGGGGAGATGGGTGTGGATCCCACAGGTGGGTCATCCACACGCTTGCATACTCACAATCATCACCCCAAGCGTCACGTTTTACCAGTGACGTCAAGGTAATACTCCCTAGTGATTACTGTGTCCAAGAATTCAGGATGGTCCCAAAAGGAAAAAATCAGCTTGTTGCATTACCGTGAATGGCTTGCACCTGTCCTGCTAGTATAAGGAGAAGGGAAAAACTTCTAGGGTCCCCAGTTTGCCTCCCAGACAGGCATTAACAGCTTCCACGAAGACTCTCCAAACTCTCCCAGTGTAGGAATATGGATAACATGATACTCACACACACCGCCAAGTCCCCTACCCACCTGTCCTCAGTCTACCTCACTGACATTCAAGTCAATCACATAGCTGAGAAAGTGTTTATCTTGGTCACTGATCATGACAGAAACTTGAGGGTGGTTAATAATCTGTTTGAGGTCAAGGAGCCATTTATGACACATGCTGGGCCAAGAAGAGTCAGGAGCATCAGCCCTAGTCTGGGTGGAAGAGGAACACTGGAACAGACATATTAAGGATGCTGGGGTCTTCGCTTACCCAGCCACTGCTGATGTCCTCAGGCCCTACCATACCATCAGACATGCTCATGGCTCTGTGTTCCTTGTGGCGTTCTGCATCTGAGATGGTCTGCATTCCCCAATCAGGGGCTGTTTCTGATTGCTGCTCTTCTCCAGACCTGTGTATGCTGGGTAGTGGGATGTCACTGCTTACATGGTAGGGCATACAGTCATTGTGACAAATCATGTCTGGAAGCAAAGGGGTTGGTGTTTGTTAGTGTATGTGTATGTATGGTGTGTCTGTGTGTGACTTCCATATCTCAGTTATTTTTGGGATCGTTCACCTTTACAACAATAACTGTCTGCTAAGGCTGCTCTAGTATACTGTCTCTGGTCTTTCCTGACTTAGAGGCTGTTCCTTCCTCAGATGGAGGCCTGAAGCAGACACACAAAGTCATGGCTGAGACACTTACGGGTGTGGTCTTGCCTGGACTCTACTCAGCTCTGCCTTGGGAGCCTGCCAATTGCCCAGTACCACACTTCCTTCAGGGTCCACCAGCACCAATCATGTGCCCTCATCTCCTCCCCTCCTCCTGCTCCTGTCTATATGCCTCCTCCTCCTCCTGAGCGGCAGTCCCCGAGGAGCAGCAAAAAGGATACCACTTTGGCCCTGAAGCCAGGGATATCCTGGATGATGGTGCTCCTCTAAGCCAAGTCACACTTCCTTCTCTCATGGCTCTTGCACATGAACCAAATGTAGGTCCTGCATTTTGTCTCATGCTCAGAGCTCAGTTCCACTTGCAGGGTGGCCAGCGCCTGCAGCACTTCTAGCGCAAGAAGCTCACTAGGGCCTCCAGGCTTTTCCTGGCACTGCTCCTCCACCGCCTCCTCCTCCAGCAGGAGGACCCCTGTTAATGCTCCTTATCCTCCACAACCTCCACATCCTCAGTGATGTCCTCTGCAAGCAGCTAGATCACGTGTCAGATCCCTGCCTCATCTCTGTCCACCTGGGTCTCGCTGTCCTCTTCTGCCTCCACCCTGAAGAGGGTGGCATCTTTGCTTGGTGTGACAACTGGTGGCTGCAACGTCCCAGCCACACACAGCATCATAAGGGCAGGCCACAGGGCCCCATCCCCCTGAACACCCGGGCTCACAAATAAGAAGATCTGGGGTCCCAAGATGCTCCTGCATTCCTATGACTGCCTCTCATGCTCCTCTTGGCTCTGGCCATGACCCTAGCCTGGGTCAGATGTGAAGGGAGAGGACATAATGGAACCACAGAAAGTGGTGTGCAATGCGAGCCCAGGCTGCAATAAACCTGTGGGGCCCATTAACGTTTTTGGTGTAGGGAGTGTGGGGCATGGTCGGGAGGCTATGGCTGGTGTGTTTGTGGTGGCTTGAGACTAAAGAAAGGGGTGGTGGCAGCCCAGGACAGGGTGAACAGGCCCTGGGACATCAGCCAAACATGTGGGACCCTAGGCTGTGAGTCATGCACAGGCAGCTCACCCAAATCTAGACCAGTGGCTGAGAGGGTAGTGGACAGCACGCTATGGACATGTCCCTAGACTGGATGGCATATTCCGTAGTTTTTGGGATCCAGCTCCACTACGTGGCCAGATTCTGCTCCAGAGAGCTAGAGGGTCTTGCATCTGCCACTACCTCAGGCACTGTCATTGATCTGGATCCAGAAATTCCAAGGACAGATTCCTGATCCATAATCTGAACAGCACACTCCTGTGTCCCACAGGACCTTCAATAACTGGGAGCTCTCCCTAAGTATCCAAAGGATACACAGGGGTGCCAAGTGGCTGGATACTTTTCTCCATGAGACAGAGAGACTGTTGTTGGCTGGATGCTAGGGGAGTAGGGAAAAACCGCATTGCTCAGGGACACCAGGACATTTGGGTACAGAGCTCTCTGTTTGTCTCTTTATCTCTGCTTTGGCAGAGCACTGTTTTGGCAACACTTCCCTTTGTGTACAAGGGCTGGTGTCTGTGGGTCTCCATCTCTTTAGGTGGTGCTGTTGTCGTTTGCCACTGTATGGGCACCAGTGCTCATAGGAGAAGCTTATCCTTGGCGTGAAGGCAAGCCCTTCTCCTCCTGAATGAGTTGCACCAACGGGAGTTCAGACTTTTGTAGTTCACAGGTTTGGAGAGTGCTTTCTCAAACTTGAAAGCCAACCATGGGTGGTCACTGCTGAACCACAGAAAAGGTCAGTTAACCCTCCCTCCCTCACTGGACAGACATGTATGCAGCACAGGCCTGAGGTGGCATGGCCACACTTTTCACAGAGGGAGAAATGGGGCATGGCCTGTTGGCACGAGGAGGCTCCCTGAACCTTCTTCAAACGCCTGCCAGTTAATCACTAAGGACAACTCCCTGTTAAGTTCCATGACTCACTGGTGTGGGAGACATGCACGTCTGCCCATTCACCCTATCAAGGCCCTTTCAAGTGGTTCTGTTCTCTGTGTGAGAACATGTACCAGCCTGCCCAGTTATCAATCTGTGGGGCTGGAGCAGCAACAGGATCAATCTAAATTATCCATCATATAGTCCTGAACCCCTATATATGCTTTCTGCAAAGAGTACAAAGAGTGATGTTTCAGACTGGAAGACTATGCAGGGAGCAGGCGCCTATGCTACCGTGCTGTCCATTTCTGAAACCTCACAAAAATGGCAAGGGGTGCTCATGCTCATGGTAATGTCGGGGAAAGAATGCCCAATGTTTGAGAAGGATGGAAAGGCCTTTGTAGATGCATGTCCAAGGGGCTGTGTGGTCACTCACCTTAGCTTCTCTGTCTAGGATTGCAGCCTGTTCTGGTCACTCTCACTGGTGGCCCCCAGGCACTTTCTTTTGGCCTCTCCTTTCTGCCAGTCATCCTGGGTACACCACTATGATTGCACTTGGAAATTGCTCAATCTGTGACATAACAGGCATTGGTACCCTGGCTCCAGTGCTTCTGATGGACAGAGTATTACCATTCCTTATGTCTTTGATATTTTCACCATCCAAATTCCATCACCTGGCTAGGTCAGTTCCGATACCTCATATTCACAAGTGCACTGTCAGGCAGTTTTGTGTGCACATATGCACACACTGCGGGTGTACACACTAACATCCCTGACAGGAAACTTGCAGATATGCAAAAGCACAAGCTTTCTTCTCTAGGACATAAGTTTTGGTAACAACCCGACTTTCTTTCTCCTGTTTTTTTTTTTTTTTTTCCCACATGCAAATCAATCATTCAGGTTGCACTTCTAACTCTGTGACTTAGCCTCAAAGTCTACAAAATTTTGGCCTTTGCTCCTAACAGGAACTGGTCTGCAGAGAAGATCAGGAATGTTGGAAATGCTCACCCTGGACAGCAGAGTCGCATGCACCTGTGCTCTGCATTCTCCCATCACCTTGGACAGCTTCACAGTATACAGTCAGGCTGGTCTGATCCATTGTCTGTGCAATCCTTTAGGGGACCTGAAAACAAGGACGACTGGGCTCAACTGACTTGGAGAACTGTTTTCTTGGTGTGCACCTATCTAGGTCATCCCTGGTCTATGTTGGATCCCTTTTGCTAGCATACCACCTCTTAGGGCCCACAACATTCTGAGTGAGGCTCCCTGTTCTTTCTATCTGAGTAGAACTCTATGTGTACCTGTCTACCTGTGCTTCCAAGAGCTATCTCCAGGAAAAGGTCAAAGAGATGCCTGAGCCTCCAAGGGCCCCCCGAGACTATGACAGGCCTAGGTGTGATCCAGGGTTGTGAGGATTCATGTTTATGTTTGGCACAACCAATACAATATTGTAAAGTAAATAAATAAATTATTTATTCCCTTTGATGAAGATTGTGTACCATCCAGTGTGTGTCTATTGGCTGGACATGGTCCTTGGAATTTTGCTGATGGGTTTGGGCCCTAAAGTACAAAATGATAGCAGAATGTAGGACGACATTTAGACATTGTTCTACGAAAGCAAGAAGAAAGGCACTACTGCCAAAAAGATTAGTAAGAGGGAACAATAATAGTCTTCTCTCATTGGAAAAATATAATGGGCCCAGGGAGATTAATTAGATAATACAAAAATGATTCTTGCAAAAGAAAATTCAGACTCTCAGGAACGTTTTCTACCTGTCAGGCCTTGTGAAATAGTGTTCCAAAAAAGAGACAGAAACTGTCTTCACTGAAACATGGAAAGTCAAGGGAAAATTGAACATGA
Organism: Nanger granti; assembly: GCA_006408635.1. Lineage (NCBI taxonomy): Eukaryota > Metazoa > Chordata > Mammalia > Artiodactyla > Bovidae > Nanger > Nanger granti. The sequence continues at coordinate 44,236 of SJYD01055605.1, forward strand.
GAGAACACTCCAGCTGGGCATCTCCAATCTACTTCTTGAAGATGAATTTGCCAAGATTTAGATTTAAGAAAGATTTTGAACTATAGTCCAAGAATGAACAAGCTATTGCTGCAGGGAAAACATAGATAAGTCTCATTAACTATAATGTTAATTAAGGTAAGCTAGATACAAAGATGCTTACAGTATGATTCTGTTCATGTAAAGGGACAAAGGAGATAAAACTAATCTATGTGTTCAAAATGAGATATCCTCCCAATTGGGAGAGACACAGAGTTTTCAGAGTTGCTAGTGATGTTCTGTTTCTTGATTTGGATGCTAATTACATGGAAGTGTTTAGTTTGTGAGTATCTGTTGAACTGTATATTCATGATTTATGTATTTTTCTGTATGTGTATTTCAATAAAAAGTTATAAAGCTTTAAAATAAATAAATAACAATGTTGTGAAGAAGGTGCACATAGACAGAGGGTCTCTTCTGATACAAGGCGTGCAACCTGTGGTCTTAAAGATAAGGTGACATTTCCGCACACAGTCCCTTCTGTTTATAACTACCATGACCCACGGAATCCCCAAACAGATGATGACCTGGGAAAACTGCCCATTGTTTTTCGTCTAATTGCAGAGGCCCACAGCTCACGCCTCCTTTGGGTAGAAAGCAGCTTTTCTATCCCCAAAACAACAGAAGGGCTTGATTCCACCCACCTTCACTGATTTGCTAAATGTGAATAATCTCTTTTAGTTGGTTTCATTAGGCCCAGGCAGGACTCCTTACAGTCAGGCATCCCTGCTTACCTGCACAGGCCACGTGTCTAGGAAGCCAGTCCTCAGTTGGGCACAAGGATATCAAAGACAGTCATCTGGGAGGCAGCTTCCCTCTGAGTTTCACCTGGTGCAAATCCCCTATGGAAAAAATCAGACAACCTGCACTAGCAAGACTGCCAGAATCCTCTCTCATGTGCAGACACACATCTTTGCCCCTCAGGTCTCAAAAGCCAGGGGCAAGACCCAGAAGAAAGAAGAAATTTATGTCAGGGCTTTCAGAATGAGCCATGGGGTATCTTTGGCAGGACTTTCCCTAGATGCTGAATACCAGCAGGCCCTGAACATCCCCTAGGGGCTTCCCTGTCTCCTACTCTCCTGAGGTCCCTTGGGACATGCAATAAGCCCACCATCCTGCTTCCTGCCTGCCCCCTTGCCCCCTGCCTCATAGGCACATTCCAACAGAGGAGCACGCAGGTACATCAACACCTGCACTTTCTTCACATTTCTGCACTGCCAGGGAGACTGGAAGACCCTGCAGGCATGCCACACTCACACCTTGTCTCTCCTAGGATGCCTGTGGTTTTGCACTGACAACCTACCTTAGCATGTCTCGCACTTTGTGTTGCAGAGAGCCAGTGTGTGCCACCTTCATGGAGAGAGTGTGCTGGCTGATGGGCTAATCCTGGGCAACACTGGCCCAGTACCTTCCCGAGTCTCCTCATGTGTGTGGAACAAGTCTCCAGTGCAGCAGACAATCTGTGCCTCTTTCTCCTTTAAGTCTCTGTCCTTCTCAGCAAGACCTTAGCCTCCTCAAGCATCCCAGGTCCTCTGTACCACATCCACCATTTCCAAATGCTGGCTCATCTCCACACAGACTGTGGGCTCCACAGGCGGTGGTTTAAAAGCCCCATGCCACCTGATTTGCCCTGGGTGAATCCACAGACCATGCACCTGCTCTTCCTGGTCCAAACACATACTACAACACGGTAGAAATGGTGAGCGTTTTTCTGTATTTTGTCTAATTGCAGATTTCTGGAGCCAAGGTCCTGTGTCATTACTGACCATCCTTTCCTCTTTTCCATTCAGGATAGGGTCACTGCAGAGATATGGCAACCAACCACCCTCAGACTTGTGATGCCTTGTGCCCCCTCTTCTGGTTGCTTGACATCTCCTCTCTTGTTGCCTTCATCTCTGCTGTTTCCTTGGACCAGACAAACACACACACACATACACACACATAAACACAGGCAGCACAAGCACACACGTGTATACACTTACAGGCTCCATATGGAAACACGAACATAAACAGAGAACACAGGTGTTTCAGGAGCTGAAGACACCATGTCCAGCAATGTTGGAGATGGCGTCAGTAGGAACCATGTCCTGCCCTTGGAGCTCCCTGTCCACCTCCTCCCTGAGCATTTCCGTATTTTCTGAAGGCAGCTTGAAGCCGCTTCCAGCACAGCATGTGTGGTCGTGGTGAGATGCCAATTTGCGGATGTAGAAATTCCCAGAAGATCCCAAAGTCAGCATGCAGGTGCACTGGGACACTGGACAGGACACTCTTTCAATGATAGGCCTTCTCAAGGTAGTGGGCAGTAGTGTAAGACACAGGCACTCTTGAGCTCACTGAGCAACAGGAGGCTGGGGAATGGCAGGACCCATGGAAGAAAGATTCTGACAAAGATACTTAATTCATCCTGTTTCTAGTAGTATCACCTAGGACTCTCGCACTGCAACCACAGCTAAATTGAGGGAGAATTGCTTCACTCACGGACACAATGAATCCCCAAGGCCCCAGTCTCAGCAGGGCATGTGCTACAAAATCTGGCCCAAAATCAGGCACTGCAGCCAACTTGCATGAGACTGAGCATCCCCATTTGGGAAAGGACAGTGTCCTGGCCACTACACGTCTATCCCTTCAGGGCCAGCCTCCAGACACCCTTACCACATGTGTCTCTGTAAATTACCACTTATGGCAGTACCTTCCTTCCTAGGGTAATACTTCACAGGATTGTTCCACATGTCTTTGCCAATGATCTGCTGACAACAAAAACAAGGTCAGCCCCGGGTTAACCAGGCCCCAAACATTCTCATGAGCATCCAAGAACTCCAGCGTCAATCATCAATTGTATCCAGGCCCAAAGCAACTCCATCTCAGCAATCCTGTGCGATTCTGGGCAGCTGTGGCCTGACAATCAGTTGAGAAAGTTAAGGCTCCTGATATCCAGCCTGCAGCTGGGTGCTCCTCATTCAAAGTCCAAGAACCAGTGGACTGGAGTGGAATAACCTGCCCTACACCCTGCAGAAAGACAGGGAACACTGGGGCAGATTCCACAGGTGGATCATGAATCCCGTTACACACCTACACCTCCCTGGAGCCACTTTTTACCAGTGATGTCAAGGTAATACTCCTTAATAATCACGGTGTCTCAAAGTAGGAGTTGTCCCAAAAGGAAAAGATCAGCTTGCAGCTGGACCTTGGGTGGCTACGCATCTGCGGGTGCAGGACAGGGATAAGGGTAAAGATGCAAGCTTCTAGGTGCCTCAGCTTTCCTCCTAGGCAGGCATTAACAGTTTCCACGAAACTTCTGCACATTCTCACATCACATGAACATAGATAACATGATCCCCCCAGCTCCCCCCAAGTCTCATACTGACATGCCCTCACTCTCCCTTACTGACCTTCAAGTCGATCTTGTAGTTAAGAAAGTCTTTATCTTGGTCACTGATCATGGCAGAAACTTGAGTGTGGTTCATAATCTGCTTGAGGTCAAGGAGCCATTCAGGCCACATGCTGGGCCAGAAGATCCAATAGCAACAGCCCTAGTTTTGAGTGGAAGAAACACACTGGAATAGGAGTTTCCAAGGATGCTGGGAACTTCCACTTGCTCAGCCACCACTGATGTCCTCAGGCCCTGCCATACCATCAGACACACTCATAGCTCTGGGTTCCTGTGGTGTTCTGCATCTGAGGGGGACTGTATCCCCCAAGCAGAGGTTATTTCTGACCGCTACTATCCTCCTCCTGACCTGTGTGTGCTGCGTAGTGTAAAGTCACTGCTTACCTTGTCAGGATTTGCATTCCCTGTTGCACACTGTGTCTTCAAGCAAGGAGGTGGTATGCATGTGTATGTGTGAGAGAGAGTGTGTGTGTGTGTGTGTGTGTGTGTGTGTGTGTGTGTGTCTTCAGCAAGAAAGCCCTGGGTCTCTGACCTGCTCCTTGTCTTCACAACAGATGGCAGACATGTGTCTGAAATCGTCTGGCCCTCAAAGATGAGAATAGCAGCCCCTTCCAGTTCCACCTTGCTTGTGGACCACCCCATGCCTTTGTATTGCACTAGTGTGAGAAACTACAGGGGCTCTGATTAATGAGCATGGGTCTTGGACTCCCACTCTTTCAGCTATTTCGCAGGATCATCCACGTTTACAACAATAACTGTCTCTGGTGGCTGCTCTGGTGTACTGTCTCTTGTCATTCCTGACCTAGAGGCCTCAGGTGCTGATCCTCCTCAGATGCAGGCTGGAGAGAGACACCCAAAGTCATGGCTATGACAGTTACAGCTGTGGCCCTAACGGACTCTTCTCAGCTGTGCCTTTGCAGCCTGCTTCTGCCCCGGACGACAATTTATTCAGGGGTTTCCCACGTTTCCCCTGTTCCCTTGCCCTGTGGCCTCACCTGTTTTCACAGGATCTTCAGTACAATCATCTTGAAGACGTCTTAGCCATTCTTTAATCTGGCTATAAAGCTCACAAATTTTAACAGCACAGTAGCACAGTTTTTCTAATGTGCACTGTTAGAGTTTGATGAGCTCTTGGTGAGTTTCTTGCTTTCAGTTACAAAGCCCTGCATTACTCTTAGGGCTCTAGAAGCTTCTGAAACTGATGGAAAGACTACAAGTTTTCCAGACTAATTTGATTATGACATAGCTTTCAAAATACTTAAATAGATTCTGCTTCACTACCACCCCAAAATATTACCCCTAACTCCTGATAATCCTCATGATTTTATTGCAGGAATCTGGTTGAACTGAGATTGCTCAGTGCTTCGTAATTTCATAAGTAAGCTTTTTTTGAGGTGAAAAACACATTGGAGTTAGTTTCTAAATTAGTCCTAGACACAACAATCAGGGAAAAGGGAAATAAAAAGGAATGCATATTAAATAATAATAATTACTGTTAGAAGATGCCATGACCCTCCACACAGTGAACAATAAGGATGTCAACAGAAAATTACTTGAGTTAATCAATGAATACAATATAGCTGCAGAATATAAAATTAATACTCAGGAATCCCTTTCATTCGGATACACTAGCAATGAAAAATGAGAAAGAGAACGTATGGAAAGTTTCTCATTCACCATCTGATATAGAGAATCAAACATTTAGGAATATATTCACTTAAAGGAAGGACCTGGTGCATAAAAGTATACAATGGTGGTGAAAGTGAAGAACTTAGATTAAAAATTTAAGATCGGGAGGCAAGGCCATAGCCTCCTAGAAAATAGTTTTCTCCTTATCGGGAGGCAAGGACATAGCCTCCCAGAAAATAGCTTTCTCTGTTTCAGTTTAGTTGCTTTCTGTAAGTTTTCCCACCAATCAAGCATATCCCCCGCACCTATGGCCTCTACTTCAATGTATCCCATAATCCGACTCCATCCCCACCTGCCTGTGATTTTTTGTATAAAAACACCTCACTACTGACACTAGGGGGTTCACTCCTCCCGAAGAGACTGAACCCCTGCGCGCCGGCTTAATAAATCCTCTTGCTTATTACATCGAATTCAAGCCATTGTGGTCTTTAGAGCGACAGGTCCTGAAAAAAGGCCATGAGGTCTTACAAAAGAAATCAAAGATGGCACAAACAGATGAAGAAATGTACCATGTTCTTGCATCAGAAGAATCAATATAGTGACCATGAGTATGCAACTCAAGGCAATCTATCACTACATTCATTCACATTGATATTCTCAGATTTAACTGTGGTATCTCTATCAAAACTCCAGTGGTGTTTTTCACTGAACTAGAACAAATAATTTCACAATTTGTGTGGAAACACAAAAGACCTCCAATGGGCAAATCACTCTTGAGAACTGACGGAAAAGGAGAAATCAGCCTTCCTGACGTCAGACTATAGTACAAAGCTACAGTCATCAAGATTGTAAGGTACTGTGCCAAAGACAGAATTACAGATCAATGGAAGAAAGTAGGTAGTCCAGAGATGAAGCCACACACCCATGGCCTCCTTGTCTGTGAAAGAGGAGGCATAAATATGCAACGGAGCAAAGACAACTTCTTGAACAAGCAGTTCTGGGAAAACAGGTTAACCACATTAAAAGAATAAAGTGTGTTCTAATGGCACACACACAAACAAATGCAAAATGGATTAAAGACCTAAGTGGAAGACCAGAAACTATCTTAGAAAAACACATAGGTAGAACACTCTCTGACAGAAATCACAGAAGGTCATTCCCTCTATGACCCACCTCCCAGAGTAATGGAAGTAAAACAGAAGGAAACAAAAGTGACCGGTTTAAATTTCTAAGCTTCTGCACAGTGAAGGAAACTATAAGCAAGGTGAAAAGACAACCTTCAGGAGTGGAGAAAATTACAACAAATCTAACAACTGCCCAAGGGTTAATCTCCCATATATACAAGCAGCTCATTCAACTCAATACAAGAAAAATAAACAACCCAACCAAATTGTGGGCAAAATAACTAAATAGACATTTCTCCAGAGAAAATATACAGATGGCTAATGAACACAGGACAGATGCTCAACATCATCCATTATCAGAGAGATAATAGTCAATACCACAATGAGGTGTCCTCTCACACTGGTCACAAGGACTGTCACCCAAAGCCTCAAACAAGAAACACTGGAGAGGGAGTGAAAAGGTAATCAATTTACACTGTTGCTAGGAATGAAAACTGGTATAGCCACAACAAACCATATAATTTCTTAAAAACCTGGAAGTAGAACTGTCATATGACCAGCAATCACCCCAGTCTACTCCTCAGGGAAAGCAGAACTGACAGAGACACAGACACCAGTATTCATCCCATGACTGCCAGGGTCCAGCTCCGGCAGAATCCAGGGAAACCCTCAGGAGAAACAGCGTTGAAGAATGATTTAGACAGACATAAGGAAAGAATGTTGTAGATTAAAAAAAAAAAAAAAAAGAGGAGAGAAAAGATGATATTCCTTGGCCAGGCAGGAAAGTGAACGCAGGGAGCCTCTGTGTTCCAAGGGATCAGCCTGAAAAAGAGAGAGAGAGAGAATGAAAGAAAAAGAAAAAAAGAAAAAATATAGGGTGACCAAACTTCTTCGGTGAGCAAGGCCCATTATTTTAGTTTCAAAAGGGACTTGTATACCTTAACTTTTACAAAGAAGATAATGAAAGATGCAAAGTCATACAGAGTCAGCGCAAATATTACAACTGTTTTGTCTTTATGAAAACCACGTGTTTTTTTTTTTTTTTTTTCCCTGTGTACCTTTCCCACTAGCAATGAAAAATGAGAAAGAGAACTTAAGGAAAGTATCTCATTCACCATCCAATGAAGAGAATCAATATTTAGGAATATATTTACTTAAAGCAAGGACCTGGTGCAGAAAACTATAAAACCGTGGTGAAAGAAATCAAAGATGACACAAATAGATGAAGAAGTGTATCATGTTCTTGCATCAGAAGAATCAATATAGGGGCCATGAGTATGCATCTCAAGGCAATCTATCAGTACGTTCATTCACATTGATATTCTCAGATTTAACTATGGAATCCCTATCAAAACTCCAATGGTGTTTTTCACTGAACTAGAACAAATAATTTCACAATTTGTGTGGAAACACAAAAGACCTCCAATGGGCAAATCACTCTTGAGAACTGACGGAAATAGAGAAATCAGCCTTCCTGACGTCAGACTATAGTACAAAACTACAGTCATCGAGATAGTAAGGGACTGTGCCAAAGACAGAATTACAGATCAATGGAAGAAAGTAGGTAGTCCAGAGATGAAGCCACACACCCATGGCCTCCTTGTCTGTGAAAGAGGAGGCATAAATATGCAACGGAGCAAAGACAACTTCTTGAACAAGCAGTTCTGGGAAAACAGGTCAACCACATTAAAAGAATGAAATGTGTTCTAATAGCACACACACAAACAAATGCAAAATGGATTAAAGACCTAAGTGGAAGACCAGAAACTATCTTAGAGAAAAACATAGGTAGAACACTCTCTGACAGAAATCACAGAAGGTCATCCCCTCTATGACCCACCTCCCAGAGTAATGGAAGTAAAACAGAAGGAAACAAAGGCGACCAGTTTAAATTTCTAAGCTTCTGCACAGTGAAGGAAACTATAAGCAAGGTGAAAAGACAACCTTCAGGAGTGGAGAAAATTACAACAAATCTAACAACTGCCCAAGGGTTAATCTCCCATATATACAAGCAGCTCATTCAACTCAATACAAGAAAAATAAACAATCCAACCAAATCGTGAGCAAAAGAACTAAACAGACATTTCTCCAGAGAAAATATACAGATGGCTAATGAACACAGGACAGGTGCTCAACATCACTAATTATCAGAGAGATGATAATCAATACCACAATGAGGTGTCCTCCCACACTGGTCACAAGGACCGTCACCCAAAGCCTCAAACAAGAAACACTGGAGAGGGAGTGAAAAGGTAACCAACTTACACTGTTGCTAAGAATGAAAACTGGTATAGCCACAACAAACCATGTAATTTCTTAAAAACCTGGACGTAGAACTGTCGTATGACCAGCAATCACCCCAGCCTACACCTCAGGGAAAGCAGAACTGACAGAGACTCATACACCAGTATTCATCTCATGACTGCCGGGGTCCATCCTTGGTAGGATCCAGGCAAACCCTCAGGAGAAACGGCGTCAAAGAATGATTTAGACAGAGATAAGGAAAGAACGTTGTAGATTTAAAAAAAAAAAAAAAAAAAAAAAAGGAGAGAAAAGATGATATTTCTTGGCCAGGCAGGAAAGTGAATGCAGGAAGCCTCTGTGTTCCAAGGGATCAGCCTGAGAAAGAGAGGGAGAGAGAATGAAAGAAACAGAAAAACAGGAAATACACAGGGTGACCAAACTTCTTCGGTGAGCAAGGCCCATTATTTTATTTTCAAAAGGGACTTTTATACCTTAACTTTTACATAGAAGATAATGATAGATGCAAACTCTGTGTTCCAAGGGATCAGCCTGAGAAAGAGAGGGAGAGAGAATGAAAGAAACAGAAAAACAGGAAATACACAGGGTGACCAAACTTCTTCGGTGAGCAAGGCCCATTATTTTATTTTCAAAAGGGACTTTTATACCTTAACTTTTACATAGAAGATAATGATAGATGCAAAGTCATACAGAGTCAGCGCAAATATTACACCCATTTTGTCTTTATGAAAACCACGTGTGTTTTTTGTTTGTTTGTTTGTTTTCTGCGTACCTTTCCCATAAACAATATTGTGACATTATCTTCTGGCCTTGGAGGCTCGTGAACAGTTTATGACCCTCTTTTGATAAAGGCTATTCAACCAGAAAACTTATTTTCCCTTGAAATGAAATCTATGTCAGCCTCAGAAAGTATTAAACAAGTTACATTTCTCACGAGCAAAGGTGCAGTGAGTTACAAGAATGAAAGAACCAATTAGCTCAAAGGTCTGATGTGGTTAATTTCAAAGCTACATTTGTTTTTCTTACATTCCAGCTATGTTAACTAATGCACTCCCAGGTGCACAATGGATAAGAGATATGGGAACTTAGCAGCAAGCATTGGCCCAATGATGAATTTGTACACCAGCCCTGTTCCAATAACTTTTAACTATTTGAAAGGCTCTATGTTTTAGGCTTCCCATGCTTCTCACAGCTGGGAGGCTGTGAACAATCATATACGTAGCTACCAGAGTCTGGATAAACCTGCCAAGCAAGCAAGAATGTTAACAGAGGGGATTTGATTCAAAATATTCCTCTCATGTTCAGGAGACTTATTAGCTAGAGCCCTAAGCTGATTTTCTCCAGAGGAAGTGGTTGTGGATAGCCCGTGTATGTCAGGAGAGTTGGTGAAAGGAACAAAATAGTAAGACAGACAGATTCTGGTTTGGGGACAGATGCTCGAGCAGGTCTACGGAGCTCCTTGATCCTGAAACCTTGCTTAACAGTTCTATTCGAAATGACCTTGTCATGGGTGGGCTCTCCTGTGCTGGTTCCTGGTACATGACTATTTCCAATAGCTAGGACATGGAAGCAATCTAGGTATCCACTGCAGGTGACTGGATAAGAAAGGGGTGGTACATATACATGGTGGACTATTACTCAGCTGTGGAAAGAAATGCATGTGAGTCAATTCTAGAGAAGTTGAGTGAAAAAGGAGCCTCTTCTACAGAATGAAGTAAAGTCAGAAAGAGAAATACAGATACTGTGTATGAATGCATATGTATGAAATTTGGAAAGATGGTCATGATGATCCAGCATGCAGGGCAGCAAAAGAGACAGAGATGGAAAGAACAGACTGTGGATATGGCAGTGGTGGGATGATTTGAATGAATAACATAGAAACATGTACATTACCATACATAAACAGATGATTAGTGCAAGCTCAGTGTATGACGCAGGGCACCCAAGGCAGTGCTCTGGGACAACAAAAAGCAATAGTCTGGGGAGTGAGGTGGGAGGAAGGTTCTGGATGCGGGAACACGTGTGTACTGGTGACCTCCTCTTATTGACGTAAGCCAGAAACTAACCCAATATTGTAAATGGAGTGTCTCCCCATGCAAATAATTTGTAAAAAGGAAAAAGGTTGCTTTCTGAAATTTCAATGTTGGGAATCCATGGTCCAGCCTGTCTTCTGAACCTATGTAATAACAATGTCTGATTTAAATGATGGTAGTGTCAAACTTTGAAGTTATGAAATGTGTTCTCACACTCTAAAATCCTACATAACAGAACTGTTAGGTTTCCATTACAAAATGCACTCCCAGGTGCACAGTGGATAAGTGATATGGGAACTTAGCAACAAGCATTGGCCCAATAATGAATTTGTACACCTGCACTATTCCAATATCTTTTAACTATTTGAAAGGCTCTATGTTTTGGGCTTCCCATGCTTCTCACAGCTGGGAGGCTGTGAACAATCATATACGTAGCTACAAGAGTCTGGATAAACCTGCCAAGCAAGCAAGAATGTTAACAGAGGGGATTTGATTCAAAATATTCCTCTCATGTGCAGGAGACTTATTAGCTAGAGCCCTAAGCTGATTTTCTCCAGAGAAAGGTGGTTGTGGATAGCCCATGTATGTCAGGAGAGTTGGTGAAAGGCACAAAATAATAAGACAGACAGATTCTGGTTTGGGGGCAGATGCTCGAGCAGGTCTATGGAGCCCCTTGAGTCCTGAAACCTTACTTAACAGTTCTCTTCAAAATGACCTTTCATGGGTGGGCTCTCCCGTGCTGGCTCCTGGTACATGACTATTTCCAATAGCTAGGACATGGAAGCAATCTAGGTATCCACTGCAGGTGACTGGATAAGAAAGTGGTGATACATATACATGGTGGACTATTACTCAGCTGTGGAAAAACAGTTTTCTTCGACATGACCTGTCATGGGTGGCATCTCCCGGGCTGGGTCCTGGCACAGGATTATTTACAATAGCTAGGACGTGGAAGCAATCTAGATATCCACTGCAGGTGACTGGATAAGAAAGTGGTGGTATACATACATAGTGGACTATTACTCAGCTGTGGAAAGGAATATATTTCAGTCAATTCTAGAGAGGTGGGTGAAACAGAAGCCTTTTCTACAGAATGAAGTAAAGTCAGAAAGAGAAATACAGATACTGTGTAGGAATGCATATGTATGAAATTTGGTGCAATGGTCATGATGATCCAGCATGCAGGGCAGCAAAAGAGACAGAGAAGGAAAGAACAGATTATGGATACGGCAGTGGTGGAATGACTTGAATGAATAGCATTGAAACATGTACATTACCATACATAAACAGATGACTAGTGCAAGTTTAGTGCATGATGCAGGGCACCCAAGGCAGTGCTCTGGGACAACAAAAAGCAATAGTCTGGGGACTGAGGTGGCAGGAAGGTTCTGGATGCGGGAACGCATGTGTACTGGTGACCTCCTCTTGTTGACGTAAGCCAGAAACTAACCCAATATTGTAAACTGAGTGTCTCCCCATGCAAATAATTTGTAAAAAGGAAAAGTTTTCTTTCTGAAATTTCAGTGTTGGGAATCCATGGTCCAGCCTATCTTCTGAACATATGTAATAACAATGTCTGATTTGAATGATGGTCGTGTCAAACTTTGAAGTTATGAATTGTGTTCTTACACTCTGAAATCCTACATAACAGAACTGTTAGGCTTCCATTACAATATTACTTTGTTCTTCCCTCCAGGGCATCCTACAGAAAGTTTCAAGTAACTGGAGAGGAAGCAAAAGAGATCACTCACTTTTTAGCACCAATTAATGAGAGACATTCAATTTTGAATAAAGTTTCTAGGCCTGACAAAAATTTGTCTATACAATTTCTGTCCGACATGTATCAAGATACTTCCTCCATGTAAAAGTGCATACAAGCAACTCAAGATGAAACACTAAGCCTCACAGTTACTAGAGAGTGAGAATAAAATGCACTGCCACCAATT
>SJYD01055607.1:85887-96536 GCA_006408635.1 Nanger granti
CACCTGTATCAGAAATGCTTAATAAAAATCAGAATATTTAAAAAAAATCAGAATATTCAAAGTTCAGTATTAGTTGATGTCAGTTTCAGAGGTTTGACCTAAATCTTTATGTATGGCCATGCAGATATCTTCTGTGTGAAAAATATGATAGCTGAAAGGTGAATTTAAAAACTTCACCACCATGCCCCATTTATATTTTGTAGTTATGTGCAAATATTGTGGCTATCAGCAAGTCACATAGAAAATAAAAGTCAGTGATGTTTCTGACTTTAAATTTTTAGAGCAGCTTTATACGTAACACTACCTGCATTTGAACAGGTTTCACCTTGTACAAAGTGATGGTTGTTGCTATAGGTTGTAATATTATGTACTCTAACCAGGATGGAAAATGTTAAGGAAAATTTTTTGTACTGGCCAATAGGGTCTTTTCCAATAGTCAATTCTTCCCGTCAGGTAGCCAAAGTATTGGCACTTCAGCTTCAGCATCAGTCCTTCAGGTTAGATTTGGCTAATGTGAACTACTGACAAAAGATTAGAAGTCAGGAGGAAAGAAGGTAAGGGTATTCATTTCTATGATGCACCCTCTCCAAAGCTTTGGATTGCCAGTGGCTGCCATTTTTGCAGTTTATAGCTCTCGCTGGGTGGACTTCTACTACAACTCTTAAGGCATTTGGGATTGCAGGAACTACTATCTCTCTATGCCCCTTCAAACCTAGTGGTTCTAATACTGGCTCCTCAGTGGCTAGCCTATGGTTTCTCTTCATTATTTACATATTTTAGTCTCCTCATTAAGTGATATTCCATCACTCTTTTAAAGTGTGCCATCGGCTATTGGCTAGACTCTGACTAATACACTGGTCGTGGGGAATAGGAGAAACTTTAAGGTAGTATTGGGGAGGGTGGGATAAACTGCTGGAGAAGGGATAAATGGAAGAGATAAACTGGATAAAAGAGGTAAACCAGAAGAGAAGGGTTTCAGAGCTTTTTATGGCATTCTATGAATATAACATGACTTTTGTATGTGAATGACTCTACCTGGCTGCGCAGGTGCAGGAGGGCCTAGAGGAGCTATCCCACATTGAAGGTCAGGAACAGTGGCAGTAAGGAGATACCCCTCATCCAAGGTAAGGAGGAGCGGCTGTGCTTTGCTGGAGCAGCCGTGAAGAGATATACCACACCCAAGGTAAGAGAAACCCAAGTAAGATGGTAGGTGTTGCAAGAGGGCATCAGAGGGCAGACAAACTGAAATCATACTCACAGAAAACTAATCAATTTCTTCACACTAGGACCACAGCCTTGTCTAACTCAATGAAACCAAGCCATGCCTGTGGGGCAACTCAAGATGGGCGGGTCTTGGTGGAGAGGTTTGACAGAACGTGGTCCACTGGAGAAAGGGATGGCAAGCCACTTCAATATTCTTGCCTTGAGAACCCCATGAACAGTATGAAAAGGCAAAATTATAGGATACCAAAAGAGGAACTCCCCAGGTCATTAGGTGCCCAATATGCTACTGGAGATCAGTGGAGAAATAACTACAGAAAGAATGAAGGGATGGAGCCAAAGTAAAAACAATACCCAGTTGTGCATGAGACTGGTGATAGAAGCAAGATCCGATGCTGTAATGAGCAATATTGCATAGGAACCTGGAATGTCAGGTCCATGAATCAAGGCAAATTGGAAGTGGTCAAACAGGAGATGGCAAGGGTGAAAGTCGACATTCTACGAATCAGCGAACTGAAATGGACTGGAATGGGTGAATTTAATTAGATGACCATTTTATCTACTACTGCGGGCAAGAATCCCTCAAAAGAAATGGAGTAGCCATAATGGTCAACAAAACAGTCCAAAATGCAGTACTTGGATGCAATCTCAAAAATGACAGAATGATCTCTGTTCATCTCCAAGGCAAACCATTCAATATCACAGTTATCCAAGTCTATGCCCCAACCAGTAACACTGAAGAAGCTGAAGTTGAACGATTCTATGAAGACCTACAAGACCTTTTAGAACTAACACCCAAAAAAGATGTTCTTTTCATTATAGGGGACTGGAATCCAAAAGTAGGAAGTCAATAAACACCTGGAGTAACAGGCAAATTTGCCCTTGGAATGCGGAATGAAGCAAGGCAAAGGCTGAAAGAGTTTTCCCAAGAAAATGCATTGGTCAAGCAGGGAAAGAGGAGCATAAACCATCTTATATGGACTAGAAGTCCTCTCTGTGCCTTTTAAGTGCTCACCTGATTGGGATATGCTCACTCTGGATAATTTCCCAATCAACTGTGCTGTTTATCATAATCTAATAATGGGAACGATACTCCATCACCTTTACAGGTCTCATGCTCAAGGAGAGGGGCTACTACAAGGATCATTAGGCATCATCTCAGAATTCTGTCAACCACAGAAGGTGTATGTGAATGTACTGAGGCATTAATTAAGCAATTACCATCCTTTGCAAGACTGGAACCTGTTAGGATAGTATGAAAACCAAGGACTGTTATAATTATTCTATTCACAGTAGATGAAGTACACCTGGTATCAGAAATGCTTAAGAAAAATCAGAATACTTAAAAAAATCAGAATATTCAAAGTTCAGTATTAGTCGATGTCAGTTTCAGAGATTTGACCTAAATCTTCATGTATGGCCATGCAGATATCTTCTGTGTGAAAAATATGCTAGCTGAAAGGTGAATTTAAAAACTTCACCACCATGCCCCATTTATATTTTGTAGTTATGTGCAAATACTGTGGCTACCAGCAAGTCACACAGAAAGTAAGTCAGTGATGTTTCTGACTTTAAATTTTTAGAGCAGCTTTATGCATAACACTACCTGCATTTGAACAGGTTTCACATTGTACAAAGTGATGATTGTTGCTATAGGTTGTAATATTATGTACTCTCACCAGAATGGAAAATGTTAAGGAAAATTTTTTGTACTGGCCAATAGGGTCTTTTCCAATAGTCAATTCTTTCCATCAGGTAGCCAAAGTATTGGTGCTTCAGCTTCAGCATCAGTCCTTCAGCAATTTGAACAGGTTTCACATTGTACAAAGTGATGATTGTTGCTATAGGTTGTAATATTATGTACTCTCACCAGAATGGAAAATGTTAAGGAAAATTTTTTGTACTGGCCAATAGGGTCTTTTCCAATAGTCAATTCTTTCCATCAGGTAGCCAAAGTATTGGTGCTTCAGCTTCAGCATCAGTCCTTCAGCTTAGATTTGGCTAATGTGAACTACTGACAAAAGATTAGAAGTCAGGAGGAAAGAAGGTAAGGGTATTCATTTCTATGATGCACCCTCTCCAAAGCTTTGGATTGCCAGTGGCTGCCATTTTTGCAGTTTATAGCTCTCGCTGGGTGGACTTCTACTACAACTCTTAAGGCATTTGGGATTGCAGGAACTACTATCTCTCTATGCCCCTTCAAACCTAGTGGTTCTAATACTGGCTTCTAGGTTGCTAGCCTATGGGTACTTCTCATCTCTTGGTTTCTCTTCATTATTTACACATTTTCATCTCCTCATTAAGTGATATTCCATCACTCTTTTAAAGTGTGCCATCAGCTTTTGGCTAGGACTCTGACTAATACACTGGTCGTGGGGAATAGGAGAAACTTTAAGGTAGTATTGGGGAGGGTGGGATAAACTGCTGGAGAAGGGATAAATGGAAGAGATAAACTGGATAAAAGGGATAAACTGGAAGAGAAGGGTTTCAAAGCTTTATATGGCATTCTATGAATANGCAGGAGGAGAATTGGACGACCGAGGATGAGATGGCTGGATGGCATCACTGACTCGATGGATGTGAGTCTGTGTGAACTCTGGGAGATGGTGATGAACAGGGAGGCCTGGTGTGCTGCGATTCATGGGGTTGTAGAGTCAGACACTACTGAGCGACTGAACTGAACTGACTCTAATACAGTCTTAAATTGCTTCTTAATTATTTAGCTGGGTTCCTGTTTCTTTGCATGCACAACCAGGATTGAACAGGGCTAAGAGATATCTGGGATTTATATGACTAGAAGATACTACTAGGATCTGTCGAGACTGAGTATATCATATTGGAACATTTCTCTCATGGCATCAGGAATATCCCAACCCAGTGCACATACTAAGTTTCTATTGAAATTCAGTGCACTGCTCTGATGTGTAACTCATTTTTATTGTCAGATAGGATAACGCTGTTTGACTTTTTGATATTTCCTTTTATTATGAAAGAGAAATTTGGGAAAGCCCAGTAATTTCTTCAGGAACAAGTAATTCAGGTCAGATTGTTACATGTAAATTCAGGTTGTTAAACATAAATAACTCTAAATGTGGACATGACACAGCTGACAGTTGTCCATCACTGTAACACTTTATATATCTGAGAATTCAGATCTCACATAGAATCATCTGCCTCAGGGATCCACTATTGGCTCACGACAAATAGGGCAGGTTGAATGTTCTGCCAGCCATTGATCAATGCACTGATAATGGTATTCATGGGAGCATGGTAGACTTCAGGAACAAGTAATTCAGTTCAGACTGTTACATGTAGATTCAGGTTGTTAAACATAAATAACTCTAAATGTGGACATGACACAGCTGACAGTTGTCCGTCACTGTAACACTTTATATATACGAGAATTCAGATCTCACATAGAATCATCTGCCTTAGAGGGATCCACTATTGGCCCACGACAAATAGGGCAGGTTGAATGTTCTGCCAGCCATTGATCAATGCACTGATAATGGTATTCATGGGAGCATGGTAGGATGCGTAGCACGTTGCCTGTGGTGTATTCTGTGATGCAAATGGTACAGATTGTAGTTGCATCTTCCTCTTCAGAAAATCTTAAAGGCAAGTTGTCAATCTGCAGTTCAGTAAGGCCTATAGGTTGTTGTGGGTATGCTTCATTTAATAAGGGAAATGCGTCCAGAGTAAGGGAAGACCCAGAGTCGCTATCGTCATCTATTATTACTAGGTTCATTGGTCCACCTTCTTGCTCGATCTCTGATAAACCTATTGATGAGCTGCTTTCTTCACTGTCTTCAAACATCAGTGTGCTAATTTCCAAATCTTCATCACTTAAGCTAAATCCAGACATTGGACTAAATGTGGCATTACAAATATTGTAGGGGCTTGAAACTGATACCAGTCTTAAACTTGAATCAGAATCATAGCTAGCATTTGAAGCAGAACCAGGTCTACTATCACTACCATTAGGTCCATGTCTCTCATTTGGTGACTCTGCCCTTCCCATGTTTTCACTTGGACGTGAGACACTATGCTCTGAAATCCTGTCACTGTCCATAAGGTTACTTGAGTCACTAAATACTGTCATTGTGTGACAGAACATAGTCTGAGTTGTAACAGACATTGTACTACTTAAGCTAGTAGCTGAGCTAGTATTTAAAATTAAGCTAGCATTTAAACTTCTATAAATGGAATTTCTGATGGTATTGGCATAAGCACTCTCATTGGCCTCATCAGAATGTGAAGACATAGGCTCCAGTTCTTGCTCACTTTCTGAAGTGGTAGTGTTGTTTGGTAAGTACAATGTTAACCAAGTTCTACTGACTCGTCTGTATCTCTGAGAACATGCTGGACAAGGAACTCGTCCTGCTTCAAGAATGAAGGGTGTGGTTGGATTTGTCTCCCTCACTTCCCAAGATTCACTACTGACCATTGTGTCTGAATAACGTTCTCCATTAACAGCATTCCTAATTCTAGAAGTTTCAATAAGACTCCTATTTTGCAACTCATGTCCAGGCATTTGCTGTCTTAATGTTTCTTCATGCCCAGTTCCAGAAAATGTATCATTCTCACTTATGAGAGGTTGTTTAAAAGTCTGAGATGGTGTATCTTCATTCATTCTTTGAAAAAGTTCCAACAGTGTACGTGGAAGTGTCCAACCGTCAGTTCTTGCTCTCATTCTCCGGAAGTCTGGGCTCCTACTTCTTGGTCGTCTCTGACTTCCAGTTGGTGGGACTTCCATTAATGTTTCCATTGTATCGTGTTCTGATGCAGATGCTGTTGTAAATAGTGACTCAGATTGTGGATTTTCCACTTGCCTTTGGCTGTTTTCTGTATCTTCTCTTCTGGGAAGTTTTGCAGATGCTACATATTCATTTTCTGGATTTGAGTTTTCATCATCACACTCAAGATTACTTTCTAAGCCAAATCTGAGCTCATCACTAATTTCGCTCTCTTCTCTCCAAGACTGATTTTCTTTTTGTTCACTTGTCACATTTTTAGTTTGTCCAGAAGTGGTAAACCAGTCTAGAAGAGAGTCCTCACTGGATTCATTATCTGAAGCATCTCCTCTATCTGTTAATTTAAAAAATGGGGGGAGGGGCCATAAAAGAACTACCAAAATTGGAACTATCATAAAATAGCACTCTGAAACTTTGTTTAGAAATATTTACATTTTGGCACTGGGCAATTCTTATTTTGGGGAGCTACCCTGTGTATTGTGTCATATTTGGCAGCATCCCTGGCCTCTACCCACTAGATGCTAGTAACGCCCATGCCTCCCTCTGTGACAACCAAAAATATCTCCAGCTATTGTCAAATGTCCCTTGGGGTGGGGGAGAGCAACACTGTCCCCAGTTGAGAACCACGTGATTAAAATATAAAATATTTCTTTTTGCTATTTTTTACATGTTTATATAGATAGAGAGGGCTTCCCTCATAACTCAGTTGGTAAAGAATCTGCCTGCAATGCAGGGGACCCCAGCTGGATTCCTGGGTCAGGGAGGTCCACTGGAGAAGGGATAGGCTACCCACTTCAGTATTCTTGGGCTTTCCTTGTGGCTCAGTTGGTAAAGAATCCAGCTGCAAAGCGGAAGACATGGGTTCCATCCCTGGTTTCCATCCCTAGGTTCCATCCCTGGGTTCCATCACTGGGTTGGGAAGATCCCCTCCATTCCAGTATTCTGACTTGGATACTTCCATGGACTGTATAGTCCATGGGGATGCAAAGAGTCGGACATGACTGAGTGACATTCACTTTCATGCTGCTGCTAAGTCGCTTTAGTCGTATCCGACTCTCTGCGACCCCATAGATGGCAGCCCGCCAGGCTCCCCCATCCCTGGGATTCTCCAGGCAAGAACATTGGAGTGGGTTGCCATTTCCTTCTCCAATGCGTGAAAGTGAAAAGTGAAAGTGACGTCGCTCAGTCGTGTCCAACTCTTAGCGACCCCATGGACTGCAGCCCACCAGGCTCCTCCGTCCATGGGATTTTCCAGGCAAGAGTACTGGAGTGGGGTGCCATTGCCTTCTCCGTCACTTTCATATTTAGAGAAAATAATTTGGGACATAGGAGGAACTTTCCATTGAGGTACAAAACCNTGCAGCCCACCAGGCTCCTCCGTCCATGGGATTTTCCAGGCAAGAGTACTGGAGTGGGGTGCCATTGCCTTCTCCGTCACTTTCATATTTAGAGAAAATAATTTGGGACATAGGAGGAACTTTCCATTGAGGTACAAAACCAACCAACAAACAAAAACCAATAGTCTACTTCACACTGTTTCCCAATTAAAACAATCCAAATGTGAATCAGGGAAAAAACAACCTACCCTGGCATTCCCACCACAAACCAAGTAAATCTCAGTTCTTTTTTATGAGAAGTTCCTTACCAAATAATGTATGCCACTTCTGTATAATCTACTATTCACAAAAACCAATAGTCTACTTCACACTGTTTCCCAATTAAAACAATCCAAATGTGAATCAGGGAAAAAACAACCTACCCTGGCATTCCCACCACAAACCAAGTAAATCTCAGTTCTTTTTTATGAGAAGTTCCTTACCAAATAATGTATGCCACTTCTGTATAATCTACTATTCACTATTATGAAGTGATTATTTAATACTATGAAGTTCCTTTTTCATCCCATCCTATTCCCCCCAAAGAGAAATATACCTGTATTTTCATCGGAGTTTTGTAGTAGGTTTTCTTTCATTGTTTGAAGCCTCTTCTGCAACTCTTCTTCCGTACTTTCACCTAGGGGGCTGAG
The DNA here is from genome assembly GCA_006408635.1 of Nanger granti. Lineage (NCBI taxonomy): Eukaryota > Metazoa > Chordata > Mammalia > Artiodactyla > Bovidae > Nanger > Nanger granti. The sequence goes on from SJYD01055607.1 coordinate 93,889, forward strand.
CAAATTGTTGTCCCTCATAAGTATGTAACCTGCTTCACTCAGATCACTTACGAATCGGTAGTAATCATTTTCTCGAGCCAATCGGTCTCTCTGACGTCTGTGTCGGACCGAAACTCTGTCTTCTTCATCGTCGGAATCTGAGCTTTCCATCTCGATGAACAACTAGAAAATTATCTGAATTTCATGACACAAGGCTCAAATGCGAAAACTGCTGTCAAGCAGTCTTCAACTTCTACATCCGCCTGGGAGTGACCAGAAAACACTCAGTCGGATAACCGTCCGCCGAGGTTCCCCGCTGCTCTGCTACTCTGCTATTGCGCCTCAGCTCTGCAGCCTCTGGTGAGGCAATAATTGAGATCCGCCTCTACCTCACAACTTGCTTAGGCGTTGCCTAGGCATCTATTGTCTTCCTTAGGTAACTGAGTAGGGACTGTTTTCAGGTTGGGTTTCATTTCATTCAAAAGCAGCCAATATTTCTGAGGGTTTATAATGTACCAAGCACCATCCTTCACCGTCCACCCCACCACCATCACCTCCACCCGCCCCCCACGCCCCTTGCAAATTAAGCTATCAGGGAAGCCCAACCATTCAGGTATGGCCTAAATCAAATCCCTTACATTTACACAGTGAAAGTGAGAAACAGATTCAAGGGATTAGATCTGATAGAGTGCCTGAAGAACTACGGACAGAGGTTTGTGACATTGTACAGGAGGCAGTAATCAAGACCATCACCAAGAAATGCAAAAAGGCAAAATAGTTGTCTGAGGAGGCCTTACAAATAGCTGAGAAAAAAGAGAAGCAAAAGGCTAAGGAGAAAAGGAAAGATATACCCATCTGAATGCAAGAGTTCCTAAGAATAGCACAGAGAGATAAGAAAACCTTCCTCAGTGATCAGTGCAAAAGTTCCAGCAGGGTTTCTCAGCCTTAGAACTATTTACATTTTGGCACTGGGCAATTCTTATTTTGGGGAGCTACCCTGTGCATTGTGTTATATTTGGCAGCATCCCTGGTCTCTGCCCACCAGATGCTAGTAACGCCAATGCCTCCTTCTGTGACAACCAAAAGTATCTCCAGCTATTGTCAAATGTCCCTTGGGGTGGGGGAGAGCAAAACTGTCCCCAATTGAGAACTACTTGATTAAAATATAAAATATTTCTTTTTGCTATTTTTTTACGTGTCTATATAGATAGAAAGGGCTTCCCTCATAACTCAGTTGGTAAAGAATCTGCTTGCAATGCAGGGGACCCCAGTTGGATTCCTGGGTGGGGGAGGTCTGCTGGAGAAGGGATAGGCTACCCACTTCAGTATTCTTGGGGTTCCCTTGTGGCTCAGTTGGTAAAGAATCCGGCTGCAAAGCAGAAGACCTGGGTTCCATCCCTGGGTTGGGAAGATCCCCTCCATTCCAGTATTCTGACTTGGATATTTCCATGGTCTGTATAGTCCATGGGGTTGCAAAGAGTCTGATACGACTGAGCGACTTTCACTTTCACAGACAGAGAAAATAATTTGGGACATAGGGGGAACTTTCCATTGAGGTACAAAACCAACCAACAAACAAAAACCAATGGTCTACTTCACACTATTTCCCAATTAAAACAATCCAAATGTGAATCAGGAAAAAAAAAAAAAAACACAACAAAACAAAACAAAACCCTACCCTGGCATTCTCATCACAAACCAAGTAAATGTCAGCTCTGTTTTATGGGAAGTTCCTTACCAAATAATGTATGCCACTTCTGTGTAATTTACTATTTACTATTATGAAGTGATTATTTAATACTATGAAGTTCCTTTTAAAAAAAAAAAAAAACACAACAAAACAAAACAAAACCCTACCCTGGCATTCTCATCACAAACCAAGTAAATGTCAGCTCTGTTTTATGGGAAGTTCCTTACCAAATAATGTATGCCACTTCTGTGTAATTTACTATTTACTATTATGAAGTGATTATTTAATACTATGAAGTTCCTTTTTCATCCCATCCTATTCCCCCCAAAGAGAAATATACCTGTATTTTCATCTGAGTTTTGTCTTGGGTTTTCTTTTGTTATTTGAAGCCTTTTCTGCAACTCTTCTTCCGTACTTTCACCTAGGGGGCTGAGCAAATTGTTGTCCTTCATAAGTTTGTAATCTGCTTCACTCAGATCACTTACGAATTGGTAGTAATCATCTTCTTGAGCCAATCGGTCTGTCTGACCTCTGTGTTGGACCAAAACTCTGTCTTCTTCATCGTCGGAATCTGAGCTTTCCATCTCGATGAACAACTGGAAAATTATCTGAATTTCATGACATAGGGCTGAAATGCAAAAACCGTTGTCAAGTAGTCTGCAGCTTCTACTTCCGCCTGGGAGTGAGCCGAACACACTCAGTCGGATAACCGTGCACGGAGGTTCCCCGCTGCTCTGCTACTCTGCTATTGCACCTCAGCTCTGCAGCCTCTGGTGAGGCAATAATTGAGATCCGCCTCTTCCTCACAACTTGCTTAGGCGTTGCCTAGGCATCCATTGTCTTCCTTAGGTAACTGAGTAGGGACTGGTTTCAGGTTGGGTTTCATTTCATTCAAAAGCAGCCAATATTTCTGAGGGTTTATAATGTACCAAGCTCCATCTTTCACCGTCCGCCCCCCGCCCCACCACCTCCACTCCCC
>SJYD01055609.1:77213-88523 GCA_006408635.1 Nanger granti
AGTCTTGGCTTATCTTTTCATTCTCTTAAGTGCCTTTTACAGAGCAACTTGGAAAAAAATTTTACAAAGCCTCTGCTTTTCACCAGTTTTCTGTGTCTCCTCACTTTAACTGTCTGTCACCAGTGAATTCCAGAGTCCTCCATCTCTCACCCACTCAGGGCCTCAGATGGTGCCAATGACAAGAATAAAAAATGCTTTTGGCCAAAGGATTTCCCCACTTGGTAGCACTCCCATCTCTGTGAAGAGTGCCCAGGGAGCACACCACATTGGCCTCCTTACTGTTCATCAAAGAGGCCAGGAAAGATTCTGTCTCAGGGCCTTTACACTTACTATTCTCTCTGCCTGGGATATTCTTCCACAGATGTCCTCTTGGGTCAGGTCCTCACTTCCTATAAATGTTCCTCGAATATTACCTTCTCACTGAGGTCTACTTTCCAGAACTAGCAACCAATCAGGAACCATTTCAGAGTATATCCAGCACTCATTCTGGTGCAACCAAGAGTGATGAGCAACTCAGGTGTGTGTGCTAAGTTGCTTCAGTCATGTCTGAGTCTTTGTGACCCTGTGGACTGTAGCCTGCCAGGCTCCTCTGCCCATGGGATTTCCCAGGCAAGAATACTGGAATGCATTGCCATTTCCTCCTCCAGGGGATCTTCCCAACACAGGAATCTCACCTGCATCTCTTATGTCTTCTGCATTGGCAGGCGGGTTCTTTACCATAACCACCACCTGGGAAACCCTAGGAGCAACTCAGGACCTGTAGGCAAATGGAGGGCCTGTTCTTTCACCTCAGGAGGAAATACTATAAGGCAGCCATCCAGTGAGCAATTTCTCAAATGTGTCCAGACACTCATTTCAGTGACTAAAAAGCAGTGCTGATTTTCTCATACATGTTCTTCAATAAAGTTGGGAAGCTAAGTTTTAAAGAATCCACCTGCAATGCAGGAGATCCTGGTTCAATTCCTAGGTCAGGAAGATCTGCTGGAGAAGGGATAGACTAACCACTCCAGTACTCTTGGACTTCCCTGGTGGCTCAGCTGGTAAAGAATGCACCTCCAGTGTGGGAGACCTGGGTTCGATCCCTAGATTGGGAAGATCCCCTGGAGAAGGGAACGGCTACCCACTTTAGTATTCTGGCCTGGAGAGTTCCATGGACTGTATAGTCCATGGGGTCCCAAAGAGTTGGACACAACTGACAGACTTTCACTTCACTTCAAGCTAAGTTTTAAGCATTTGCATTTTTTACCATGAACTCCATATAGCAATTTTCATTTTGAATGGGGAAACATGAGGTCAAGAGATATTTTTATTTTCTAAAATGATTTCCCATGAACAAAGGTTTGCTCGCCCCTGGAGGAAGGTATGTGATTGCCCTGTCCAGGACAGAGTTGACTGGGGTCAGTGACCACGCTTGGAAATGTGATTGGTTCTCCCATGCACATGGCAAGAAAAGCAAATAAAAAGCCAGATGTATGTCACAACACCCTGCCCCTACCACATAAGAATTTTCCCAGGCCTACCCATTCTCTTACCTCTGAACCCACGACCTCTGACCACGCACCGTCCCCGCCCCCCAGCTCCCTTCTTCTTTGTCGCCACAGTAACTTCTCAACCTTTCTCTATTTCTAATGACCTGCTTTGGTGTCCTGACCTCAGCCATGCCCCTCTCCCTCAGGATGCACCCCTCATTGATTTTCCTGGCCCCAGATGTTCTGGGCAAGGCACACTTCCCCCACAGACTTCAGCCTTGAGGAACCCCCACAGCTGCAGCCAGGCCAGGCTCTCCCCTCCCTGCCAGGACCTCCTCTTCACTCAGTGCCTGAGTCACATACCATTGGCTGCTCCAGTAGTAAATCGTGTCCTGTCTTTTTTGCAGAGGATTTCTTATTCACAGCAATAAACCATTTGGCTTTGGGATATACAAGATTGGGGCTAAGAGGAAACAGGAGAGATTTTGCAGGAAAGAGATCAGAACAGCTTACTTTAGCAAGGATTTGGGCTTTTGTTTCCCTGACCCTCCGAATCCTCATAGCTATCCAGTACTTTCTAGTTTGGCACACACTTTCTCATTCATGAAGGACATTAATTTCTTGAATGAAGAATGGCACAATACTAACTTTGGTAATCCCTAAAATTAATAGCCAGAAGTCCAAGGATGCTTGCAAATATGTTGACTTCTCCGACTGGTGGTCTCTATTGGCAGCTAGTCTCCCACAGTATTGTTTTGGATGAATCTTCTGCTCTCTCTGAACCTCATTTTTCTTGTCAGTGACATGACAAAAGCATTTGCCTCGTAGGGTTGTTGTGAGATGGTGATGAGTCTCTGTGTAATATAGATAAAGACCTGCCACTTGGCAGCCCCCGATTTATATGAACTGTCCCCTCTTGCCCTTGCTACTTGGGCACAGTTTGCTAACTGCAGACAGGTGAGGGAGGCTATCCTAGACTGCCCAGCTATCAGCTGGGGCAAGGTCTTTTGGAAGCTGGATGGAAGGGTAAAGGTTGGAGGCAGCTCCATGAGACCCTAGATACAGCTGGGCCCTCTTCTGGGTGATGCTGGGTGCACAGAGAGGAGGATGACTTGTCTCTGTCTATATCAGCATTTGCTGTGTAACAAAACATTAAAACTCAATGGCTTAAAACAATCGTCATTTTATTTAGCCCATGATCTTGTGGGTCAGTCGGGGAAATTTTCTGGTCTGGGTCAACCTAACTGAACTCTGCATTTTCAGTTGGTTGGAGGGTCAACTGATGGCTGGGCAGTCTAGGATAGCCTCCCTCACCTGTCTGCAGTTAGCAAGCTATTGAGGGAGTTCCCGCAGTTCTCTTTCTCTGCACTTTTCCCCATTCCTCCTCCCTCTCAGAATTTGGTTTTGTGCAGCATCTTTCCCCCACCATCCCAACTCCCTATATATAGCATGAGCCTCAGGGAAACTGCTGGAGAATCGACACGATAATTAGCATAACTGCATTTCCCTTGCTGGTGATTGGTCAGGAGAAGGCACATGGCCCAGGTCTGGTCAATGAGGAATGTGGGCAAGTCTGTTCAGAATGGTCCTAGGAAAGCTTTCCTCATCCCATGGAAAAGCTATAGAGAGAAATACCGAACTCTGATTGAGGGCATGTTATGCCTGATGCTGCTGCTGCTGCTAAGTCGCTTCAGTCGTGTCCGACTCTGTGTGATCCCAGAGATGGCAGCCCACCAGGCTCCCCCACCCCTGGGATTCTCCAGGTAAGAACATTGGAGTGGGTTGCCATGTCCTTCTCCAATGCATGAAAGTGGAAAGTGAAAGTGAAGCCGCTCAGTCGTGTCCGATGCAGCCTACCAGGCATCTCCGTCCATGGGATTTTCCAGGCAAGAGTACTGGACTGGGGTGCCATTGCCTTCTCCACTTGCCACTGCCAGGCACTGTTAATTCTAAGTGCTTTAAATAAAATAACCCATTCAACTTTCTTGGGTTAGGTACTATTATCTCTCATNCGTCCATGGGATTTTCCAGGCAAGAGTACTGGACTGGGGTGCCATTGCCTTCTCCACTTGCCACTGCCAGGCACTGTTAATTCTAAGTGCTTTAAATAAAATAACCCATTCAACTTTCTTGGGTTAGGTACTATTATCTCTCATTTTACAGATGAAGTCTCTGCAGTATAGAGTGGTTAAGAAACTTGTCAAGGGTCAAACAGCTAGTGAGTGTTGGAGCCAGGATTGAATTCCAGGCAGCCTGACTCCAGAGTAAAGAGTTCTCAGATACCACCCTCCTCCTTCCTCTGGTCATGGGTCTGTCTTAGGTGACCCCACAGATGGTTGTAGCCATTGTGCCAGCAGTTAGCTGGGACAACAGAGCCAAGACAGGATGAACATAGGGAGCCAGGGTCCTTTCTAACAGCTCCATGGTGGTTTAGTCATCAAGTTGAATCCGACTCTTGTGACCCCAGGGACTATAGCCCACCAGGCTCTTCTTTCCATGGGATTTTCCAGGAAAGAGTACTGGAGTAAGTTGCCATTTCCTTCTCCAGGGAATCTTTCTGACCCAGGGATCAAACCCACTTTTCCTATATTGCAGGCAGATTATTTACCGACTGTACCAGATGAATAAATGAGCTCTGAAGCCCATCCCCTCCCTGCCTGTTGACTTCCTGGTTCATCTCCTTCTTTCTTTCCACTTGGACTCAAGATTTCAGTGACTTGCAGTCAAACAGTACCTTGAGACATCAAAACATCCAGAAAGAACAGAGTGAATGAGAGAAGACCCACTGGGTCTTCTATTCTCACGAACCACTCAGCTGAGATTGACACACAAGGCCTCTGACTTTTCACCCTGAAGCTGGTTTCAGATGCATGGAAAACTCATAAGAGATGGGGAAGAGAAGATGAACGAAATATCCAAGAGAGATGACAGCATTTCATAATTCCTTTATGAGGCACAAGGTAAAAAATATACACTCATGGTATATAAACCCATAGTGTTCATGTAGGGTCCAGAACCCAAGACTTTCCAGGAGACAAGGGGACAGAACTTGCCTGATCTTGGTGCTTGGTCCACAGAGGTGGACAGGCCTGGACCCTCACTCCAAATTACTCTTTCAGTAAGATGAGGACCAGCCTCACAGTTTGCACTCCTGATCTTCCAGCCCAAATCCTTCACTCAAGCCTGGGTGGAGAAGCCCTTGGCCAAGAGGACAGAGCTGCTGAGAGGACAATTCCCATCCTGGTCTGGGCTCTAGGGTCCTGAATCACAGGGGAGAGGCCTGGAGCCTTTGGCACAGGGATGCTTCCATTCCTCTGAAAAGGCATGAGATACAAAGGCAGCTGGGTTGTTTTGTGACAGGGACTGTCCCATGTCAGAGGTGCCTGGGCATCAGCATGTGGATGCCAGCCCCTGCACTGTGGGTGCTCAGTGTAGACAATGACTCATGGGCATGGAAAGTATTATCAGCTCTGAGCAGGACTTTGTTGGGTGAGAGATTGTTTTGGACAAAAAAGACAGGGCACAATTTACTACTGGAGCAGCCAATGGTATGTGACTCAGGCAATGAATGACAAATGGCCAACTCAATGATTTGGGGAAAGGCAAACTCAAGAGGAATAAGGAATATCTTTGGGAGAAGGAGCCTAGGCTTTGTAAGGTTTACTCGAAGTTGAAAGCATTTTGTCTTTAAGTTCCTCTCTGGAAGTCACTGGAGACAGAAAGAATCAACTATTCTCTTTATCTACCTTGGAAGAATAAAGGACTCTATTGGCACAGTTCAGTTCAGTCAATCAGTCATGACCAACTCTTTGCAACCTCATGAACTGCAGAATGCCAGGCTTCCCTGTTCATCACCAACTCCCAAAGCCTACTGAAACTCATGTCCATCGTATCAGTGATGCCATCCAACCATCTCATCCTCTGTTGTCCCCTTCTCCTCCTGCCTTCAATCTTTCCCAGCACCACAGTCTTTTCCAATGAGTTAGTTCTTCACATCAGGTGGCCAAAGTATTGGAGTTTCAGCTGCAGCATCAGTCCTTCCAATGGATATTCAGGACTGATTTCCTTTAGGATTGACTGGTTGGATCTCCTTGCATAGCTATTGGCACAGGTCATCTTAAAACCTGTAGTTTATGGGCATGCATGTGTACATGCTCAGTTGCTAAGTTGTGTCCACTTCTTTGTGACACTATGCACTGGGACCCATCAGGCTCCTCCATCCATGTGATTGCCTAGGCAAAAATACTGGAGTGGGTTGCCATGCCCTCCTCCAGGGGATCTTTCTGACCCAGGGATCAAATGTGCATCTCCTGCACCGTCTGCATTGGCAGGCAGACCCTTTTACCACTGAGCCATCAGGGAATGCCCTAGACACCAGAAAGTGATGGGGCCCCCTCAGCCATTGATGGTTTTGCAATCACAAGATCAACGGGACCAAAGCCAAAAGTGGCTCTGCCTACAGATACTGTCTATATAATTAATGTCCAGCTTCGGGTGATCATTGATGTGGCCAGACACATGATAGAATTTTTTATAGACACTGGTCCAACCTTCTCAGTCTTAACCTAAAGGACTGGAAACCTTAGCAATCATAAGAATATGTAATAGGGTTGTAAGGAAAAAAAAAAAAAACAGGGACAATTTTCTGGAGCCTGTTTTGTGCAATGCTAATTGTCAGTTGTTTTTACATTCATTTCTGTTTGTGCCTGATTGCCCCATCACTTTAATGAGAAGAGATTTATTAACTAAGTTAGGGGCCACTCAGTTTCTGGAAGGGCAAAGGAACCACCCTCATCATCAAATGATTTTAATAGAAAAAAGAAAGGGACAGCTTGAATCTGAAGTTGAGATAGAAGACTTAATAGGCCCTGGAATATGGAATATTGAGGTTCCAGTCCTGGCCAAAGAGGTCCAGCCAGTGGTTACTACACAATATCCTCAAGAAATAGCTATTGTTCATTGTAGGGGACATAAATCTCAGATTCCCAAGTCTGAAATTGGAAAGGGAAATCACCGAGCTGACCAAGAAGCAAAGGAAGCAGTTTACATAATAACAAATAAGACACAGGAAGTTTTAAAAGTCCTAGGCTTGATAGAGGAAATGCCACAACCTTGCTACACCAAAGAAGAAAGCTGGGCTAAAAATAGGGGGTGAATAAGTCTAGGGGGATGGTATATGTTAGATGAAAAGATTATGATTGCACAAGCTCAGCAATGGAAAATAATCAAGGTTTATATGAAACTACCCACTATGGGCTGTCTGGGCTTCCCTGATAGCCCAGTTGGTAAAGAATCAGCCTGCAATGAAGGAGACCCTGTTTCAGTTCCTGGGTCAGGAAAATCTGCTGGAGAAGGGATAGGCTACCCACTCCAGTATTCTTAGGCTTCCCTGGTGGCTCAGCTGATAAGGAATCTGCCTGCAATGCGGGAGACCTGGATTTGATCCCTGGGTTGGGAAGATTGCCTGGAGAAGGGAATGGCTACACACTTCAGTATTCTGGCCTGGAGAATTCGATGGACTGTATAGTCCATGGGGTCGCAAATAGTCAGACACGACTGAGCGACTTTCATTCATTCATCAGGGAAACCCATTTATACTTCCCACAGTGGTAAAGAATCTGCCAGCCAAGCTGGAGACCTGAGTTCAGTCCCTGGGCTGGGAAAATGCCCTGCAGTAGGAAATGGCAACTTGCTCCAGAATTCTTGCCCAGAGAGCTCCATGGACAGTGGACCTTGGTGGGCTGCAGTCCATGGTGGTCGCAAAAAGTCCGATAGGACTGAGTGACTAATACTTTCACTTCTTTCAGTTTTGTACCCAAACCAGCCCCTCCAGCAAAGGGGTAGGAGATCACTGTGAATGGAGAAACAAACTATTACCTAAAGCAAACTTGAGTTCTTTAACCTAATAATTCAGGTTTTACTGTGTTAGGAAATATAAAATGTGGTGATGAGCCATTAAGCCATAATAAATGCTGGTGAACTGTGGCCATCAAGAAGCAACCACTGAAAAGTCATCAGACAAATAAGCAGCACCCAAGTGGCCAAGGCATAAGGCAAAGAACAGTAGCAAAATACTCCCCAGCTCCTGTGGCTAGGAGAGGTTAAGTGGCAATGCGAGGTTTATAATGAGAACAAAGGAAATTATTATAACAGACATAGTTCACAAATGATTTCCCCCTCTGAAATCTCCAATAGTCTCTCTCTCTCTCTCTCTTTTTTCTTGGCTGTACCCCATTGCTGGTGGGATCTTGTCCCCTAAACAAGGATCGAACTCCAGGCCCCCTGAAATGGAAGCGTGGAGTCTTAACCACTGGGCCACCAGGGAAGTTCTCCCCTCAACCAATATCTCTTGCTGCCAAGCTTTCCCTTCCCTCTTCTCACTGCTCCTCTTGTTATGGCTCTTGTAATGTGCTATGTACTGTGTGCTAAGTCACTTCAGTCATGTCCAACTCTTTGTGACCCCATGGGCTGTCGCTTGCCAGGCTCCTCTGTCCATGAGATTCTCCTGGCAAGAATACTGGGGTGGGTTGTCATGCCCTCCTCCATGGAATCTTCCCAACCCAGGGATCAAACTTCCATCTCACGTCTCCTACATTGGCAGGCAGGTTCTTTATCACTAGTGCCACTAGCTCTTGGAATAACAGAAGGCAAACCAAGGCCTGGCTTCAGGATGAAATAAAGGTTACCAGGTAACTATATCCACTGCTCAACACAATACTGGAAAAGGTGGACTTTTCTACCGTGGTGGTCAATGCAGGGACAGGCAATGAGAAGCTTCCTCGCCTCAGGTGAGAACTATGCTCCAATTCAGTGGAGGATCCAAGTTGGCTTGGCGTTGGCTGACTCTACAACTGAATTTGGTTATAACAAGTCCAAGACATGGTCCAGGTGCTTCTATGGCCCTGGAATGTCATGATCATGTCTTGGAATAAGTACCCTGATGGCTACTTGGAATAAGTACCCTGATGGCTACTTGGAATAAGTACAAAACCAACTAGGCTTGGGGACACTTGTCACAGAGATTCCTGCTGGAATGGCAGTTTTATTCTGGGAATTGGAATGTGAAACCTGCACCTTGAATTACATACAGACAGTGACGGCAGGCACAAATCTGGTTTTCAGGGGAAGAGAATTGGGTTACCCTGTCACTGTGTTCCCTTTGTAAGCCAAGGACAAAGGAGTTTTCTCAAATTGTTCTTGGAAGCTCGCATATAGAGCCCAAAGCCAGTTTGACACATAAGGAAGAAGTGTTTTGTGCTGGGCTTTCCACTAATCCCACCCAACTCTCTGCCAAAGCTGAGGCTTTCTGGGCCTCTCCAGAGGTGGCCCCAAGGACATCAGGCCAGGAATTTAGGAAACCATGTGGAGTCAGAACCTGAGGTCAGCTTTGGAAAAAATGAAACACAAAGAGGAAAGGTTGGTACCCACTCTAGACGTAACTGCCATTTGGAAACACATCTGGTCCAGGTGAGTTCAGGAAAACAGGATTCAAAGATGGTGCATGGCCCATGAGTCACCAATCACACAGACCATGACTGTCATTACCTGAAGTCACCGCACTCTGGCACTGAGGGTCCTAGCTTTGTATGTGCCACTGACCCTTGCCGGCATCAAATAGACGTACCCAGTGTCTAAAATTTCTAAAATTTCTTTCTTCAGCTTCCCTTCTTCTCATGGCCCTCAGAACCTGTTGTCACAGTGATTACTGTCCAGCTTCAAGATGCTTCACTAGTCAGGCTCCCGGCCACTGTCAGCAGGCCTCTCTCTAGTAGTCACCTAACTGTTCCCCCGGCAACCCTATCGCCCTCTGTCTTAGCCCATTCAGGCTGTTGTCACCAAGAACCATCAACAGAGTGGCTTCTAAATAACAAATGTATTTCTCAGAGTTCAAGGTCAGGGTGCCAGCGTGGTGGTGTTCTGGTCAGGACCTTCTTTGTGTTGCAGACTACAAGCTATACAGTGTAACTTCACAAGGTGGAAAAATACAACAGAGGGCTCTGGCCTCCTCTTCTAAGAGTCCTAATTCATGACAGTAGCATCTCATGATTTTATCATTTTCCAACGGCCCTCATCTCCAAATGCCATCCTCTTCAGGATTTGGATTTCAACATGTGAATTTGGGGTGGGGGACACAAACATTCAGTCTGTCACATCCCTCCTGCAATCTACTTCCCAGAGTGACCTTCTGAAAACAATCCTACTTCCAGGGTGCCAGGTCCCAGGACTTAAATGTCAAACAGACCACCAGGCCAGCAGGTCTCCCTCATATCCTCTCCCCAGAAGTCCCTTCAGTAAATGTAGGCACAATCATCCTTGGTGCCAGCAACAGTCTTATCTCTGTTTTATGACAGAGGAATATGGGGAGCTGCCTTTGCTAAGAAATCTCAGAAGTAAAGCGTGAAGCTTGGTGTTCTTGAGGGACTGAATGTGCCAAATGCATGTCTGCTGATGTCTGACGATGAATTTGTCAAACCACCACCACCGTTGGACACAAATGAGATTCCTGAGTTTTCAATAAAGGGGAAGAAAGGAGGGAAAAAAGATAGCCTATATACACGCTTCTTCTTGGAATGAAATTTTTGATACTTTATTTTTCCCCTCTTAGGGAGTGGTGAGGACAACCAAATACCACTCCTGGAATCCAATGGCTCCACATGGATATTGCTAGAGAAAAAAGAACATGGATGTAATTTTCAGGGAAAAATAAAGGAGGTGGGGAGAGGGTCAGGGAGGAACAGAGGGAGAGAGAAGTTTTTCCAGGCCCACATTAACATTTTACCATACTAATTTTCTAAAGGTCAAGCTGTGGAACCGGGACCATAGGAGTTGCCTAATACATTGACTCCTAGAATTAGTTTAGCCATACAAAAGGTTTAAATCTTGTTATTCATTCTCCTAAACGCATCTTAAAGGTATCAGGCACATCTCCTTTTGGAAAGTTGAATCAAAAAGTGATGAGTGAAACACTCTTTGATAGCTCCCATTAAAAGCATGCATATTATCTGATAATATATATTTTTATCAAATGGCCAAGAGACCAGATAATAGTGCAAGCTTATACAACTGCTGGTATCACAAGGTAGATGATCACAAGCCAAGACTTGTGGAATATACGTTGAAAATGTCTCTTGAATCTAGATCTCCTTTCTCCTTCTTGCACCAGTCATGTCCTTATTAACTGCACAACACTGAAGCAATGACTTCTCAGCTAGGTAAGGACCGCCCACTTCTGGCCCCATTGATTATACCAGGCACAGTAATCTTCCAAAAGCACAGCTTTCAAAAGGCTATGCTTCTGCTCAGAAATCTCCTATGATTCTCCATTTCCCACTGACTTTCGTACAAGTTCCTCACTGTGGCTGTTAAGCCCTCCCCAATTAGGCTTCGACGGGCTTTCCCACCCTTATCTTTAGCACGACCTTACACTAGTCTCATATGTCAGTCAGATACATTCCTAGGTCTTCCCCAAGTGTGTCCAGTGCTTTCTTACCTTCATGACCTTATTCAGTATTCCCTCTGTCAAGAACACCAGACCTATCAATCTCTGCCTGCTAAAATCTGATCCATCCTTCAAGGTCTTTCTCAAATATCTTCACCTCCCTGAAGCATTTTCCCTAAGTGTATCAGAGAAGTTGTTCTGAGCTTCTATAACGGCACTTTTTACTGAAACATTTCTCTCACTCCTTCCCCATCCAACCCAGTGGTGCACTTGTACATACTTAACACTAGACTCAGAAGGGAAAAAAAAAAAAACCCTTACTTACAGTGTTTGCCAATTTCCATGATGGAAATATTTCCACTGTGGTCAGTCTCAAATTATCAATCTGATGTCACTCACTAA
>SJYD01055609.1:88973-99530 GCA_006408635.1 Nanger granti
GACTCTGTGCGACCCCAGAGATGGCAGCCTACCAGGCTCTTCTGTCCCTGGGATTCTCCAGGCAAGAACACTGGAGTGGGTTGCCATTTCCTTCTTCAATGCATGAGAGTGAAAAGTGAAAGTGAAGTTGCTCAGTCATGTCCGACTTCGCAATCCCGTGGACTGCATCCCACCAGGCTCCTCCGTTCATGGGATTTTCCAAGCAAGAGTTTATAGGCTTACATAATCTAATTTTCAATAATGGATGTGTTTAACAACCTGTTCTCAAAATTCCTAAAAATTTAATGATGAGCTCTTTTAAGCTGGCTCAAACTAGATCCAGCACATCTCTGCTACTATTCTCCACAGAACTATACAGGCTCCTTGCAGGAAGATGCCATATCTTTAGTCATATCTGTGTACCCAGCTCAGTATCCTGGACGAGGCAGGTTCTGAATAAAATGTTAGAATACTGACATATATGGAACCTAGCCCCAGTATGGACAGCTGAATCCGTAATCTTGAGGGAAGATCTAAAACAAGCTATCCATTAAGACCAAGAATGGAGGGAAGGGCCTGCATTGCTGGGTAGAGGCTCACAGTAAATTCAGCACCAGAACAGAGTGCAATTCGGTCTTGGAGGCCTGGTTTTATCTCTGCAGGAATTCTCTGGGTTATTTTTATTTCATTTGTTGGAATGTCCCCAGGTCTAAATCAAGAACAGAGAATGCAATGGATGAGATAAAACTGTATAAGGAAACTTCCATGTGCTGCTTCAGAGGTACCAATTCCAGCAGTAGGGGTGGCTCAAAGGGACAGAGGATGGTGTTGCAGAGCTCCATTGCTACAGAAACTGTTTGGACTCCAACATTCCCACCTCTCCCTACATCAGTAAAATGAGGCTGCAAAATAAAGAAACATTGTCTTTCTTTGTTTTGGCCACACAGCATGCAGGATCTTAGTTCGCCCATTGTTAGAACCCATGCCCCCTGCAGTGGGATCAAGGAGTCTTCATCATTGGACAGACTGCGAGGGGAGTTCAAACATTACCTTTCTTTGGAAGACTTATACACAGAATGAAGGAGAACCAATTGATAAAGTTAAAGTTGTGTTCATATAGAACAACCATTTCCTACTTATGTGTATTTTTCTCATTCTGTAGGAGGCCAGGCTAAACATATTGAGAGTCTAGATATTTGCATCTTTACCCAGGTTGGGTTGGGATTCAAATAGCACTGTTCATCTTTGTTGTTTTGTATTTAACAGTGCTCAGTTGCTACTTTCCCCTATAGGATAGTAAGAGGATAACTAGCAAAATGTAAATTCATTGATGGGCTTCCCAGGTGGCTCAGTGGTAAAGAATCTGCCTGCCAATACAGGAGATGGAGGAGATGCGGTTTCTATCCCTAGGTTGGGAAGATCCCCTGGAGAAGGAAATGGCAACCCATTCCAGTATTCTTCCCAGAGAATCCCATGGAGAGAAGAGCCCAGTGGGCTACAGTCCATAGAGCTGCAAAGAGTCAGACACGACTGAACGGATGGAGCACACACATACACACACAAATGCATTGACCTCCTTATATTAAACACATCAGGGATGATTAAAAGCCACTAGGAATGTCTAAGTCAGGAGAGTACAGGGTTTATTAGAGTAGGAGTTGAGAGTTCTGATTTATAAAACCTCTCCCAGATAATCCAGATGCCCAGTAAGGGCATCATAGCCCAAGGGCATATGGCTTTAGTAGGAAATAGGTATCTGAATTCACTGCTCTGGGGCATGGACAAGGATGCTAACCAGAAATCAGGGAAGGACTACCAGGCCCAGGTGATGCCAGGGCCTCTGATGTCACTATGGCCCCTTCTCCATAGGACTGTGCTTTTCCTCTGGCCATCTTCACTGGCCCAAGTGAGTATGGGAGCCAAGAGTTTGGATGATTGAGCTGATCCTGAATTTTATAGGGTAGATGTCACAAAAAAAGAAGAGAGACATGTGCCAAAAGGCAAAAAGGATCATTGGAGAGCTGGACCATTCATGGCAGTGAAGCCAAGATGGGGGGTAACTGGACCAGAGGTCAAATAGTGATCAAACAAACAGCAAAAGGTTCACATGTCTGAGTTGTCCCAAACAGAAAGTTACAAGTGTTCTAATAATGGAACAAATTATAATTTTTAAAATTAAATCTAATCTAATTTTTTAAATTAAAATAAAAAATTTAGTTCCTCAGGTGCATTAGCCAGCCACACTGAAAATCATATCAAGTATTTCCAATGAAAACTTAGCATCAAATTAAGACATGCCATAAATACAATATACATTCTGAATTTTGAACATTTTGCATAAAGAAAGTAAAATCTCTCATTAATACTTTCGTAAATGGATTCCACGTGGAAATGATAATACTCTGGGTGTGTGTGTGTGCTTACTCACTAAGGTGTGTTCAACTCTTTGCAACCCCACGGACTATAGCCCACCAAGTTCCACTGTCCATGGGATTCTCCAGGCAAGAATACTGGAGCGTGTTGCCATCTTCCTCCTCCCTAGGGGATCTTCCCAACCCAGGAATCAAACCTGTTTTTCCTGTGTCTCCGGCACTGGAGGCAGATTCTTTATCTGCTGAGCCATTGGGGCCTCATACTTGGCTAAATGTTATTAACATTTTATTTTTTTAAGCAGGAATAGAGAGGTAAGGGTGTGAGAAAGAGGACAGATGAGTGGAGTGGCCAGAGAATGAAATGCTGCTGTTTCCATTTTCAAGGGGATATTGATGATGAATGTGAGAAGCACCTAGAATATAGATGCTCATAGGGGCCTCATTGGTACAGTAGGTAGCAAGTCAGTCTCATAGAGTGTACATGCTCATGAGGATGTAAGGGGCCAGAGAGACATGCCTGGTGGGTGGACTATTGGCATGAAGACTGAAGCCACCCAGGACATGGTCGGCCTTAGAGCAGAGAACAAGCCCCTGAGGAGGAACTGTTAGAGCAGGACCACAGCACCACCAGTGACTGCAGGGAGGTGGTGCAGCACCAGAGTGATGGTGTCTGCCACAAAGGAGGATTAGAAGTTGTGTGAGAGGCCTACCGTGGTTCCCAAACATCTATCTGCAGGCTAATCCCTAGAATTTATGAATACTGATTTATTGGTAAAAAGGGATCCTGCAGATATGATTAAATTACGGATTTCGAGATGAGATTATCCTGGAATATTTTAGGCAAGCCCTAAATGACATCATAAGAGTCCTGCTAAGAGAGAGGCAGAGGGAGACAACCAGAAACACAGAAGAAAAGTCAACGTGCTCACAGAAGTGGAGATTGGAGTGGTCGGGCCATAAGCCAAGGACTGGTGGCAACCACTTGGAAGACACAAGGAATGATTCTCCCCTAGAGCCTCCACAGGCAGTACAGACCTGCCAACATCTTGATCTCAGTCCTGTGAAACTTATTTAACACTTCTAGCCCTCAAAACTGTGCGAAAATACATTTCTTTTGTTCTAAGCCCCAAAATTGATGGCACTTGGTTATAGCACCACAGGAAATGTGTCAACGGGGAGCTGGGGAAAGGACTCCTAACCCCGTGAACAATGGGCCACTCCCATTGGAGGCAGGTTTCAAGTGAGGAGACCATTCCATGAAGAGCTTGTTTCTGTAAGGAAAGTGGCTAAGCCCAGGACAAAGCCTGCAATGGGCCCAGTGAAAACCACTGGCAGGAAGGTCAGGTTGCCAAGGGAGGAAAAGTGAAGAGAAGGAAACACAGCGGGAATGTGGTGACAAGAAGGCAGAGAGGAGCTGGCTGGGGAGGCCTTGCAAGGTGGGCACTGGTGGAGCTGGAAAGGCCACCGGGGTAACAGCTCACTCTAGTTGATGATCTGGCACTCAGCCGCCCCTCCCTCTCACTGGGGAAGTCTGTCCCAGGCATCTCGCCCAGCTTCCGGTGCTTGCCAGCAATCCATGATACTCCTTGGTTTAAAGATGTGTAACTTCAATCTCTGCCTCCATCTCCATGTGACTTCATTTTCTGTGTCTCTGCATCATCTCCCTTCCTTATAAGAACATCAGTCCTTGGAGGCAGGGCCCACAGAAAATCCAGGAGGATTTCATCTCAAGATCCTTAACTAATTACATTTGCCAAAACACCATTTCTAACTAAGGTTACATTCTGAGGTTCAGGCTGGACACAACTTTTTGAGGGACACCATCCAATGAACTACAAATACCACTTGTAAAGCACTTTATGCCAAGTATGTTTCTAAGTATTTTATTTGTATTAAATCATTTTATCCTATGAAGTAGATACTATTATGATTATCCCTGTTTTCTAGATAAGGAAACTGAGGTACAGTGAGGCTAAATAACTTGCCTGAGGTCACACACAGAGCAAATACTAGCACTGAATTCAAACCCAGTCTGGCTCCAAACGCCAGGTTCTAAACCACTGCAAGAATCTTCTCTAACTATCAAAACTAACTTGGAATCTAAAAAATGACACAAATGAACTTACTTACAAAACAGACTCACAGACTTAGAAAACAATCTGATGGTTACCAAAGGGGAAAGGTTGGAGGCGGGAGAATAAATTAGGAGTTTGAAATTAGCATACACACACTACTATATATAAAATGGATAACCAACAAAGATCTACTATACAGCACAGGGTAGATACATGTATATGTAAAACTAAGTCACTTTGTTGAACCCCTGAAACTAACACAACATTATAAATCAACTATACTGCAATATAAAATAAAAGTTTTTTTTTTTAAAAAAAGAAAACTTGATTTCTATTTTCATGCCTCAACACTTCTTAGCTTGAAACCTGACTCCGCTACTGGAAGTTACACTTGTGATCAGGCAGAATCTAATCCTTAAACTATTAGTTTATTGCTGGAGTACAGCAATGAATCATGCAGTACAGAAACATGATTCATGAATTTGCTAATTGTTCTTCCTTGTTGCAGATGCTAACTATGTGGTCCTGGATAAGTCAATCATTCTCCATGGATCAGTTTGCCAATTCATATATATTGAGCATCTACTATGTGCCAGGGCTTCCCTGGTGGCTCAGATGATAAAGAATCTGCCTGCGGTGCAGGAGATCCTGAATTAAGTCCCTGGGTCAGGAAGATCCCCTGGAGAAGTGAATGGCTACTCACTCCACTATTCTTGCCTGGAGAATTCCATGGACAGAGGAGCCTGGTGGGCTACAGTCCGTGGAGTCACAAAGAGTCAGGCACGATTGAACGACTAACACTTTCATGTGCTAGACAATGGGCTAGGTACTGAAGACTCAGTGAAGCACAAGGCAGGCAAAAGCCCCTGACATGCTAGACAATAAATACTGGTGAGAGAAACAAAGTAACCAAGGAATCGCCCAGGTGCTTTAATAATTATGCAAAGAACTGTGAATGAACACACAGTATGGACATTCTAGAGGAGCTGGGGAAGAAGTCTTTGGGGAGGATTATTCAAACCGAGACTTGAAGGATCTCTGCAAGATGGGAAAAGCCTTTCAAGGCAGAAGAAACCAAAGGTCTGAAACTGAGAACTGAAAAAGAACAGAGTAGGTTCAAGAGTGGAGAATTCTGAGAAAAAGTGAATATATGTATATGCATAACTTACAGGATAGTTGGTAAAGAATCTGCCTGTAATGCAGGAGACACTGGTTCCATTCCTGGGTCAGGAAGATCCACGGGAGAAGGGGTAGGCTACCCTCTCCCGTATTCTTGGACTTCCCTGGTGGCTCAGCTGATAAAGAATCTGCCTGCAATGTGGGAGACATGAGTTTGATCCCTGGATTGGGAAGATCCCTTGGAGAAGGGAGATCTCCAGACTTGAAGGATCTCTGCAAGTTGGGAAAAGTCTTCCAGGCAGAGGAAACCAAGGTCTGAAACTGAGAATTGAAAAAGAACACAGTAGGTTCAAGAGGGGAGAATTCAGAAAAAGAGTGGATATATGTGTCAGTCAGTCAGTTCAGTCGCTCAGTCGAGTCCAAGTTTTTGCAGCCCCATGGACTGCAGCACGCCAGGCTTCCCTGACTATCACTGACTCCCAGAGCTTGCTCAAACTCATGTGCATCGAGTCGGTGATGCCATCCAACCATCTCATCCTCTATCATCCCCTTCTCCTTCCATCTTCAATCTTTCCCAGTATCAGAGTCTTATCCAATGAGTCAGTTGTTCACAATAGGTGGTCAAAGTATTGGAGTTTCAGCTTCAGAATCAGTCTTTCTAATGAATATTCAGGACTGATTTCCTTTAGGATTGACTAGTTGGATCTCCTTGTGGTCCAAGGGACTCTCAAGAGTCTTCTCCAACACTACAGTTCAAAAGCATCAGTTCTTCAGTGTTCAGATTTCTTTATAGTTCAGCTCTCACATCCATACATGACTACTGGAGAAACCATAACTTTGACTACATGGACCTTTGTCGGCAAAGTAATGTCTCTGCTTTTTAGTATGCTGTGTAGATTGGTCATAGCTTTTCTTCCAAGGAAGCCCAGATATACGTATATGTATAACTGATTCATTTTGCTGTACAGCAAAAACTAACATGACAGTGTAAACAAACTATACTCTGATTAAAAAAAAAAAAAAAACAGTGGACAATTCTGGAGCAGCTGAAGAAAGAGCAGAGCTGAAAAGAGACTGAGGACAATGAGGCTGCTCAGGATCACAAAGGTGGTACTCCCCACGCAGAGTCCTCTGAGTCTTGGTTGCCTCATCTACAATACCAGTGCTGATCACGGTTATCACCAACAGTTGTGAGGAAGGGTCATTGAGCTAGCGCAGGTGAAAACACCTAGCATAGTGCCAGGAACAGAGAAGGGATTCAAGAAATATTACCAGAATCTCAATCCATGGAGAATATCTCTTGAACCATCACCTAATAAAATCTGATAACCTTAAATCCTCAACTCTCTTCTTCTTGAGGGCTTGGTGAAGCTCACATTCAACACCCTATGTACTCAAATTACTAAACAGATTATATAAATTGCTTTTTCATATTACCGGACAAAGTCATCTTAATGAAACAAAGAAACCTGAACATAGTCACATTTCAACAGCACTTGGTCTTGTGTCATTCACAAGCTTAATGTTTTCGAAAGACGTCACTACACATGACATCAGTCATATTAAAAATCATTGATCTCTCTAAACAATGATTCTGTAATCATGATAATTATTGTATTAGTGGCAGACAATCTAAAGACAGACAACCCTAAGACAGAAAAAGTGAGCCTACTTCTCAATACATTTTGGGGGGCGGGGAGGTTGCATACCAAATTTAAATTACACCATAGGCACTTTTTAGCATAACATGTACTGTATATTTTTGCATTTCAATAAATCCATTTTCCCCCTACACATAACACTTGGTGATTCAGAGAAATGTATCTTAGCAGCTCCCAACTGCTGCTTCCTCAAACTGGCTCATGGGTTTCTCTCTCTCTCTTTCTTTTTAGTTAAGTGAAAACTATGAGCTCTCTGGGAGCAAGAATAAACCTGACTGTCTTTGAGAAAAAGGAATTCCTTTTGTTTCTCTCTCCCTCTCTCAAAATCATATCTCATGCAATGAAACTGTCAGCTGAATTTATCTGTAATAAAGTAACCATGGGAGAAAATCAAGAGAATAATTTCTGTGAAGACTGCCATGTGTGGTTGTCATTATACCATATCAATGAGAAATTTTTCTACACATCCTGTTTTCTCCCCAGAGCAAGGAGAAAGGCTCATTACAAATACAGCCTCTACTGCCAAACAGATGTGTGTTCAAATCCTGGCTTTACAAGCTAGAAGCTCCATGGTAAGGTGATGCTGTGTGATGTTTTGCTCAGTCACAAAGGTCATGCACCTTTTATCTGTGCAAGTGAGCATTCATGTACAGAGCTATGAGCTGCCCTGTAAGAGTCTGCTGCACTGTGAGGAAGCCCAGGCCACAAGGGGAGGCAAGGTGAAGGTGCTCTCAGGGCGGTTCTGGTTTGGCCATCTCTGTCCAGCAACTGGAGATGGAAGCAGTGGCATCAAAAGTACTCCAGACCAATCTCTACACTAGCTGAATGACACTGCAGAACGTTAGTTGATGCCACGAGGAGGAAAAGAATCACCTTAATTCTTGGCCCACAGGATCTGGCAGCTTAATAAAAGGGTTGTTAATTTTAAGCCACTGAGTTTTGGGGTCATTTAATCTGCAGTAATAGTAACAGGGGCTACAGATTCCCAGGTGGCACTAGTGGTAAAGAACCCACCTGCCAATGCAGTAGATGCAAGAGACGTGGGTCTTCCTGGGTTGAGAAGATCCCCTGAAGGAGGGCATGGCAACCCATTCCAGTATTCTTGCCAGAAGAATTCCATGGACAAGAGACTGGCAGGCTACCGTCCATAGTGTTGCACAGAGTCATACACAATTGAGTGATTTAGCATGCAGCACAATAGTAATAGAACTAGAAGCAGTCCACATAATCATCATCTCACAGGGCCTACAAGCCTTTAGAAAGAACCTTGGCTACAAGTCAACAGGATAGGGGTCTGGGACCGTGGCAACAATGGGCCCATATATAGGACTTAACCTGTGCTGGGCAGTGTTCTTACTGATTTCTATCTATGAATTCATTTAATCCACACAACAGGCCTGTGAAGTAGGCTGTGTAATTATTCTCACTTCACCAGTGAGGGAAGTGAGGCACAGAGAGGTTAAGTGACTCACCCAACTTCCCACAGGAAGTAAGTGATAAAGCAGCATTGAATACAGATGGTGTGATGCCAGAGTCCCTGCCTTTCACATCCCATCATACAATATCACTTGTGTCAACAACGTGCATCAAGTATGTACGAGAAACCTTACTGAGGTGCCAGGACTTCCTGAAAACGCCGATTGGCTGGAAGGAAAGACTTTATGATGGCTACTGAGCTGGCCTCCTGGTCTGCTCACCAAGTCCATCCAGAGTGGTATTCCTGATGGCTCAGTCATGGGCTCCTCTGCCTCTGGATCAGTCTTCAAGCTCAGAGGGTGCTTACTGGAGTCTCTGCAATTCATAAAGACCATTTTCCTTTAGAGTATAGAGACCACTGCCACTCAGTGACAGCTCAGCATCGATAATGTTACTTCCAACCAGGCTTTCCTGGTACCATCTTAAATGCTGTGGAAGAGGCAGACAATAATCATAGCTAACACCTACTGAGCACAGTGCACCAGATAAATCTTATGCTCAGCATTTCACACGTAATATCTCCTGTAATCCTCACAGAAACAGTGGTCCATGATGCAGCAACATTGTTTCCAATGCAGGTCACAAAACAGACAACCAAAGCTCATGGAGATAAACTGACTTGTCCAACATCACATGGTAATTAAGTGAGACAGTCAGCATGTAAATTCACATCAGTGTAACTCTAAAGCCAGTATGCTCAATTAGAGCCATGAAGCTCAATGCACTGCCTTTCCAATGAAAAAAAGATTTGCAACCTAGTGGATTATAGCCAGTGTGAGTTCCCACACCACACTTCCTGGGTTCCATGCCTTTTGCTCTTGACTATCCACTTCTCTCATCTGTAAAATAAGGATAATGAAAATATTCTCTTCCACTCCTCAGTCTATACCCAAGAGAAATAAAAACATTTATTTACATAAAAACTTGGAGAAGGAAACAGCAACCCACTCCAGTACGTTTGCCTGGAAAATCTCATTGACGGAGGAGCCCGGCAGGCTACAGTCCATGGTGTCACAAAGAGTTGGACATGACTGAGTGACTTCAGTTCAGTTCAGTCACTCAGTCGTGTCTGACTCTTTGCGACCCCATGAATCGCAGCACGCCAGGCCTCGCTGTCCATCACCAACTCCCAGAGTTCACTCAGACTCACGTCCATCGAGTCAGTGATGCCATCCAGCCATCTCATCCTTGGTCGTCCCCTTCTCCTCCTGCCTCCAATCCTTCCCAGCATCAGAGTCTTTTCCAATGAGTCACTTCTTCACATGAGGTGGCCGAAGTACTGGAGTTTCAACTTTAGCATCATTCCTTCCAAAGAAATCCCAGAGCTGATCTCCTTCAGAATGGACTAGATGGATCTCCTTGTAGTCCAAGAGACTCTCAAGAGTCTTCTCCAGCACCACAGCTCAAAAGCATCAATTCTTCAGCACTCAGCCTTTTTCACAGTCCAACTCTCACATCCATACATGACACAGGAAAAACCATAGCCTTAACTAGACAGACCTTAGTCGGCAAAGTGATGTCTCTGCTTTTGAATACGCTATCTCGGTTAGTCATAACTTTTCTTCCAAGGAGTAAGCGTCTTTTAATTTCATGGCTGAAGTCACCATCTGCAGTGATTTTGGAGTCCCAAAAAACTAAAGTCTGACACTGTTTCCCCATCTATTTCCCATGAAGTGATGGGACCGGATGCCATGATCTTCGTTTTCTTAATGTTGAGCTTTAAGCCAACTTTTTCGCTTTCTTCTTTCACTTTCATTAAGAGGTTTTTTAGTTCCTCTTCATTTTCTGCCATAGAGTAGTGTCATCTGCATATCTGTGGTTATTGATATTTCTCCCGGCAATCTTGATTCTAGCTTGTGTTTCTTCCAGTCCAGC
>SJYD01055609.1:368141-391425 GCA_006408635.1 Nanger granti
TAGGGATAACATTTTCATTTGTTTGCTTTTTCTGTGATTCAGCTCATCACTTGAGATACTATAAAATATATGATTGTTAATAAGATATGACAGAAAGGGCTATACACTCCAAGGAACCAAGAGGCTTGCAAAATTTCTCCTTCTGTTTCCTCATAAGACATTTCAGGTTGCATCCTGAACCAGGAAAGGCAGCATCACGTTTTCATAGCATAAGAAGCAGAGCGATGTGCTGTCGTCCAGAGTGCAGCTCGCGGACTGGAGGTGCCGTCTCAGCCTCCACGGTGCTCTGCCAGGTGGGGCCCTCTCTTGCACGTACCCTTTACCCTGGGTAAAGAGGTAAACGAGGGCAAGCTTAAATCCCATGGACCCCATGCAATGTTCACTGAAGCAATACTTAAAATCGAGGTCACAGAAGCAACCTAGAGGTCCACTGACAGATGAATGGAAAAAGTTATAGTACATTTATACAATGGAATATTACTCAGCCATAGAAAATGAATTGACTTGAGCCAGTTGTGGTGAAGTGGGTGAACCGAGAGCCTGTTATACAGAATGAAGTAAGTAGAAAGAGAAAAACCAGTATCGTATATTAATGCATATACTTGGAATCGAGAAAAATGATACTGAAGGACCCGGTAGAGAACAGACTTACGAAAACGGAGGGGGAAGGTCAGAGCAGGACGGAATGAGGAAAGAGCACTGAGACACACACACCGACGTGCGTCACACAGATCGTGGGAAGTTGCTGAATAGCACAGGGAGCCCAGCCTGGTGGTAACCTAGAGGGGCGGGATGAGAGGAAGGGAAGGAGGCTCAGAAGGGAAGGGATATACGTATAATTATGACTGATTCATGCCGTGGTATGGTAGAAACCGACAGAAAATTATAAAGCAATTTTGTACCAATTAAAAAATTATTAAAGAAAAAATAAATTAAAAGGACCTGCTGTATAGTATAGGGGACTCTACGCGATACTCTATAATGTCCTATATGGGAAAATAATCTTCAGTTCACTTCAGCTGAGTTGCTCAGTCATGTCTGACTCCTTGTATCCCCATGGACTGCAGCATACCAGGCCTCCCTGTCCATCACCAACACCTGGAGTTCACTTAAACTCATGTCCATCCAGTCAGTGATGCCATCCAACCACCTCATCCTCTGTCATCCCCTTCTGCTCCTGCCTTCTGTTTTTCCCAGCATCAGAGTCTTTCCCAATGAGTCAGTTCTTTGCATGAGGTGGCCAAAGTATCGGAGTTTCAGCTTCAACATCAGTCCTTTCAATGAACACCCAGGGCTGATCTCCTTCAGAATGGACTGGTTGGATCTCCTTGCAGTCCAAGAGACTCTCAAGAGTCTTCTTCAACAACCCAGTTAAAAGGCATCAATTCTTCAGTGCTCAGCTTTATTTATAGCCCAACTCTCACATCCATACATGACCACAGGAAAAACCATAGCCTTGACTAGATGGACCTTTGTTGGCAAAGTAATGTCTCTGCTTTTGAATATGCTATCTAGGTTGGTCATAACTTTCCTTCCAAGGAGCAAGCATCTTTTAATTTCATGGCTGCAGTCACCATCTGCAGTGATTTTGGAGCCCAGAAGAAATAAAGTCTGTCACTGTTTCCATTGTTTCTCCATATATTTCCCATGAAGTGACTGGACCAGATGCCATGATCTTTGTTTTCTGAATGTTGAGCTTTCAGGGGCCAGGTTGGGGGGGCGGTGGGAAGAGTGGATAAAAAATAAAATAATTTGGAAAATGTAAATTGCAGCCAACTATGGGCAAGTCTGGTGAGAGTTTGGGATGGGTTGTATTTATAGGCTGGACATGCAAAGACTGCCTGAGGGTGGGAAGTCTGGATTAGAGTCCACATGGTGAGTTAATTGGCTTAAGGGGGAGGGGGGCTCTTGGCAGACAGTCATTGCTCAGGAGATCAACTGCAGTTTTCTGTAGATCAGGCAGGGAAATGAGTCTCCCTGTTCTTGAGATTCTCCCCTTTGCCCACCTTGCCCCCCGCCACCTTAAATGTGTGGGATTCTCCATTTCATTTCAGACTGAAATTGTTTTACACTCTAGATAACAGCTGGCAGAGTTACAAGCAAATGTAAGTTTCACATATGCCCTGTGGCCAAGTCTCCCTCTTCTCCCAGGGCCCTCCCTGTGTGCTTCTTAGAGAAGACCCCCATGGAGCTTGTTAAAGCTCCACTGTTTTGGTTTGAACAGACTCACTCAGCCTTGGCCTCACTACCCAAAAGCACCCCATGCACTAACCCTAATAAAAAGACAACCCTAAGCCCCGTCGTTGTCCTCACCTGAGCCCTGCCTTGACGTCCCCATGTGGACCCTTGAGGCGTGCCGCACATTTCTTTCAAGATCAGTCTTAAGCTTCTCTATTTCACTTTCCCTAGAAGTCTTTTGTTGAATCCAGGCTTACTATCCTACAGTAGATCCAGGGTTCTACTTACCAATTATTAATCCGAAAAAGCCAAAAGAGGCATGCGCTTGCTAAGTTGCTTCAGTTGTGTCCGACTCTTTTCAACCTTATGGACTGCAACTCCCCAGGCTCCTCTGTCCATGGGATTCTCCTGGCAGGAACACTGGAGTGGGTTGCCATTTCCTTCTCCAGGGGATCTTCCTGGCCCGGGGATGGAACTCACATCTCTTAGGTCTGCCACATTGGCAGGGCGAGTTCTCCACCACGAGGACACCTGGGAAGCCCGTCAGGTAAGTGAGGTGAAGAATGTCGAGTTGATTCAGTGGTTGCTTTTTATGGAGCATCAGTATCATTGGGGGGGATCAAAAAGCTTTAAACTGGTTTAGAAGGACTTGCATAGCTAATCCCAAACTTGCGAAACTGTCTGCTTCTCCACTCAGCTCATGTGCAAGTTCCTCCGTGCATGTTATTAACACGCTCTGTTCTGACCGTTCGCCTTCCCCACCCACTTGTACTTCCCCCTGTTATTAGCACAGGCACTTAGCCTTTTCTTTTGGTGTTGTCTGGGTCATGCTAGTAATGGAATCGGGATCATTCTCATTTTTACTATTTAAACCCTTAGAATACATGATCACACTATTTACAATGTTAAAAATTAAATTTTCATTCTCTTGATAAAAAAGTATAGCAGTTCATCCACAGGAAAAGACGACTAATAAACTCATGATCACAATATATTTAATTTTTATATTTGTATTGTCGCATTGATTAGGCCTTACAGTCACAAATACACCAATATTGGGTTTTCTATTATGAATTTTGCTTTATGCTTGCATAAATAGATAGTTCATTCAGAGGGTTTTGTAAATCTGATAACTTACATGCCCAAAGGTGTCCTCAAATCTTATAAAATGAGCTCACATCTTTGTTTCCTTAAAAATAATTTTTAGTGGAATATAGTTGCTTTACAATGCTGTGTCACTTTCTACTGTACAGCAAAGTGAATCAGCTGTACGCATCCATACATACCCTCTGTTCCGGATTTCCTTCCCTTTTACATCCCCACTGAACACTGAAGGGGGCTCCCCGTTCCACACGGAAGACTCGCATAGTTGTCGATTCTGTGTTTCGTGTGGACAGCACACACGTGTCGGCCTCCAACCTCCAGGTCCCCTCCCACACCCCCCTTTTCTTGCACCCATGCACATGTTCTCTAGGCCTGTGTGTCTACTTCTGCTTTTACAGAGGGTCATCTACACCATTTCCCTGGATTTCACAAAGATTTCACCATTTCCCTAGATACTCACGTCTCTGAATGCCTGATCTTCCAGGGTCTACTGTTGCAATGAAAACTTCCAACTTCTAGGCAAGACTGACTGAGGTTCCCAATTCTCTTTACTCTGCAAACTGAAAATACGTCTGGAAATTCTGTAGGTGGCAAACTATTAGAGACAGTATTGGTGGGATTAATTTTTCAAAGAAGGTGATAGCACCTGACTCCAGCACTCTCGCCTGGAAAATTCCATGGATGGAGGAGCCTGGTGGGTTGCAGTCCATGGGGTCGTGAAGAGTCAGACACGACTGAGCGACTTCCCTTTCAATTTTCACTTTTCATTTTCATGCATTGGAGAAGGCAATGGCACCCCACTCCAGTGTTCTTGCCTGGAGAATCCCAGGGATGGAGGAGCCTGGTGGGCTGCAGACCATGGGGCTGCTAAGAGTCGGGCAGGACTGAGCACTTCACTTTCACTTTCATGCATTGGAGAAGGAAATGGCACCCCACTCCAGTGTTCTTGCCTGGAGAATCCCAGGGACGGGGGAGCCTGGTGGGCTGCCGTCTCTCGGGTCGCACAGGGTCAGACACGACTGGAGAGACACAGCAGCACCAGTAGCTGCAGCAGGTGGACTCCTGACAATTATTCCTTGGTGTGTTACCACAGGAGTCTACAGGTTACTCCCTTTGGAGATCCACACACGAAATACAGTTCAGTCATCTCAGAAGTCCAAAAGAGTCAGGAAGTCCTTAGTTTTAAATGACATATCCTTAAAAGCTCCTCTTGAGGAGCGCTTGCGAGTACTCTGGACCCTGGTGGATATGCTCCTCGGCTCGGTGCTGACATTTGGCCGATGCCAGGGATCGCTTCCCCGTCACCTGAAGGCGGACTGTGTGCCTTTCAGAAAGACAGTAATGTCTGTGTGATCAAGTTATCATTACCAGTGCATATGCGGGAATACGGGGGCTCCATTTTCTCCCCTGTGATCTCAACCTTATGGAGAGAATTAGGCATAGAACGCAACAGTTTTCTCCCGAGCGTCTGCTCTTAGCATGATACAGCTTTCTTAAATTTTTTTGGGGGGGGGTCTGAATTCAGTTTTATTTGGCTGTCAGAATTGCAATCGGTGCTTTCATATAATTCTCCTTTGTCCTCGTCTTTATTTTTAGCCTTTCTGAATCCCTGTTTTAGGTGTTCTCTTGCATACACATTGAGGTAGATTTTGCTTCCTGATCCAATTCTTTAAAAAGATTTTCTTGATGTGGACCATTTTAAAAGCTTTTATTGAATTTCTTATGATACTGCTTCTGTTTTATGTTTTGATTTTTTGAGCGTGGAGCATGGGGGAACTTAGCCCCCGCACCAGGGGTCAAACCCACACCTCCTGCACCGGAAGGCAAAGGCCCAGCCTCTGGAGCGCCAGGGAAGCGCCCTCGCCCGCCTGGGGGAGCTCTCCCTTCAGGGCGCGAGCGGGGCCCGCAGGCTCTGCTGCGACTGGGGCGTGCGGGCTCAGCCGCTTCGCTGTTTCATGTCGGCTGTGCATGCCCTGCTTACCGTGTCTCTTTCTGTAGCTGGCCTGTCTTCTCTGCTTTAAATTTTTATTTTGGTAAATATGAAGATTTCAGTTTCTGCTTTTGCTGTTTGTTCTGGAGATAACTATTTTTACACTTTTTAAAGTGCTCTCCATCCCCCTTTCTCGTGCTTTTTACTCACCTATCACTGCCTGGCCGGTATTCACTGCTATCTACACAATAATCCACGGTTTATCCCCTTTTTTCCTCTCTCTCTCATGTGCTCCTGTTCTTCAGTCACGTTCTTTATTTTACCAGAGCATATGATGGTGCATATTCTTCTTTCACATTTTGTTCTAGACTCAGTTGTAAAATTCAATATATGAAACACTCACTATTGCTGTTGGTCAAAGCGTTCCATCCTGGTTGGGTCAAGTTAATTTCTAGTAGACTCCACAGAGAGGATGCATCAGTGCAGCCTTCTCTGAGCGCCTGAGTGATAAAAATTATTTTCCAGCAAAATTGGTACTTAATAAAGAAAGCATCAGCAGATGAACAGATAAGAAAGCTGTGGTACATATACACAATGGAGTATTACTCAGCCATTAAAAAGAATACATTTGAATCAGTTCTGATGCGGTGGATGAAACTGGAGCCAATTACACAGAGTGAAGTAAGTCAGAAAGAAAAACACCAATACAGTATATTAACACATATATATGGAATTTAGAAAGATGGTAATGATAACCTTGTATGCTAGACAGCAAAAGAGACACAGATGTATAGAACAGTCTTTTGGACTCTGTGGGAGAGGGCGAGGGTGGGATGATTTGGGAGAATGTCATTGAAACATGTATAATATCATATAAGAAGCGAATTGCCAGTCTAGGTTTAATGCGGGATAAAGGATGCTTGGGGCTGGTGCACTGGGATGCCCAGAGAGATGGTATGGGGAGGGAGGTGGAGGGGGTTCAGGATTGGGAACATGTGTACACCTGTGGTAGATTCATGTTGATGTATAGCAAAACCAATACAATATTATAAAGTAAAATTAAAAAAATTAAATTTTAAAAAATGGTAAAGGTGAAATGAAAAATTAAAAAAAAAAAAAAGAAAGCTTTCATCCTTTTGCCTGGAAACACTGAGGATATATTCTTTCCCTTTGAATTCTAATCATTTTAGTAACACATGCCTCAAAACTGACCCTTGCCCACCCACATTTATGGCAAGTTGGTGGGACTTTTCAAGTTCTGTATGATGTCTAGGAATTTTTCTTGGGTCATAATTTTGCACATCTATTCTGTTCAGATGTTTTCCGCTTCTTTTCTAGCATGTATCATGGTGTCTTTCCTTCTTTTCCATTTCAACTGTTTTCTCTCTGACTCTTTTTTAACCTTGTCATCTCATTTTCACTCTCTTGTCTGTTTATATAATAGTGAAGTCTCTCAGTCATGTCCAATTCTTTGCAATCCCATGAACCCATGGGATTTTCTAGGCAAGAATGCTAGATTGGGGAGCCTATCCCTTCTCCAGGGCATCTTCCCGACCTGAGGATGGAGGCCTAGTCTCCTGCATCTCCTCCACTGTCTGTTTATAATGTGTCTTACTTACTTTTCTTTTACACTTATTCTTCCTTGAGTGCCTTACAATTTTATCTTCTTTTCAGATATCATTTTGTGGTTTCCTTCTATATCTTTTAAAATCTAGTTAACATGTTTGCTTGCTTCCTGCTTTTGTACATTTCTGTCTTTACGTTTCAAATGACAGATTCAAATTGCTTTGCATATCCCACAGGCATGTGATAGGATATTTAATTTAGCTTAGTGAGTGACGGTGGTAAGACACACATATCTAATCCCTGGAACTTGAGAATGTTACTCTGTGTCCTGAAAGGAACCCTGCAGATGCGATTATATTATGGATCTTGAGATGGGAAGATTATCCTGGAACCTCTGGATTGACCCTGAAGTAATTATTATTGCTTTTGTTTAGTTACTCAGTCATGTCTGATTCTATGCAACCCCACAGAGTGTAGACCTCCAGGCTCCTCTGTCCATGGAATTTCCCAGGCAAGAGCACGGAGGGGGTTGCCATTTCCTGCCCCAAGGGATCTTCTCAACCCAGGGGTCGAACTCGGGACTCCTGCACTGCAAGCAGACTCTTTGCCATCTGAGCCACCAGGGAAGCTCCGCTGAATATACCTAATGTACACCTGTGTGTGTTCTGTGTGTGGCATGAAAATATCTACCATCTAATCCATGGCATCTTATTTCCTGTGACTCTTGTACAAAATGAAACTAAAGGTCCATTTACAAAATTGCAGTTTAAAGGTATGCATTCAGCTTCACCATGAAATTAAAATACAGAGTATAAAGCCTGGAGAGACAGACATGTGTATGCCGACTGCATGGTGTCCGTGTGACAATGGCTTCAGGGATGAAAATTGGGAACTATGACCCTTTTTCCTTGTTGCAGTAATATCTGACTGGTAACTTCTTGAAAGTCGCTCTTGAGATCCACAGAGTAAGGCATTTTGCTTTCTTCTCAGTGTTCACAACAACCTTGGGCTGAAGAAAGGTTAAGTGGCTGGCATCAAAGTATGAGAGAACCTGTGTTCTCCAGGGCGCTTTCCATCACCCCGTGGGATTCATGGTTACAGGTTACCCTGTCTCTTCAGGAGCCTTGAAGGTTTTGCTAATCAGGGGCCTTCCTAACATATGGCTGTTGCATCTAAAGATTCACATTCAGAGAAGCTACTGTGTACAGCCAGAAGGTGAACAGAAACATGCAAAGCATAGGCTGGTGGGGGGGTGTGAACCTGTGAGGTGACCACAGAGCAGCATTAGCGGGACTGACATAAGCCTGGAAGGAAAGTCCTCACTCCCTTCCCGCCTCGTCGTGTTCCTTCCTTCTCTTCCTCGTTTCTCTCCTGCAGGCTCCCACCTCCTTCTGACACTGCCCTGGCTGTTCGTTTAAACTGGAAATGGCGCGGGGGTTCCCAGCTTCTCAGCTCAGATTCTCCACGGCAGCCTGCAAGTACGGCTACATTTTTCCATTTATGCTTTCCCCTTCTACTACCTCAGAAATGTCTGAAATGTGATAACCTCTGATTGGAACAGGTCGTGGTTGAAGAATCAGGGAAGTAGGCTTACAGAACTAGTGTGGGATTGAAAATAAAACACAAGAAATTCTCTTTCAAATTTATTCTGCAAAAGCATTACTGGCATACCATGGAGGTACTGGGTGTTTGGTCCTGGACCGCCTCAGTGAAGCGAATACTGTGATCCGGGGGGGAACATAATTTCTTTGTTTTCCCACGTTACGTTTGCACGTTTGCACTATACCATAGTGTATTAAGTCTGCAATAGTATTATGTCTAAAAAAGGTACATTCCTTATTGATAAAATTGCACACTGTCATCTGAGCTCTCAGCGAGCTATAATCTTTGCTGCCGGAGGGTCTTGCTTCACTGCTGATGACTGCTGATTGATCAGGGTGATGGCTGCTGGAGGCTGGAGTGGCCATGGTGATTTCTTAAAATAAGACAGAAATGAAGTTTGCCACGTTAACTGATTCTTTAATTTATGAACAACTTATTTGTGCATGCAATGCTGTTTGATAGCATTTTAACCCATAATATAATTTGTTTCAAAATTGGAGTCAGCCCTCCCAAACCCTGCTGCCGCTTCATCAAATGCGTGCATGAGTCATTTCAGTTGGTCCGATTCTTTGTGACCCTATGGACCGTAGTCCACCAGACTCCTCTGTCCATGGGATTCTCCCAGCAAGAATATCTGAGTGGATTGCCATTTCTTCCTCCAGGGGTCTTCCCGATCCAGGGACTGAACCCACGTCTCTATGTCTCCTGCACTGGCTGGCGGGTTCTTTACCACTGACACCACATGCTAAGATTTATCAAATAGGATTATGCAATATTCTAAGGGCTTCTCAGGTGACACTAGTGATGAAGCATCTGTTTGCCGGTACGGGAGATGTAAGGGATGCAGGTTTGGTCCCTGGGTTGGGAAAATGCTTTTGAATTGTGGTCCTGGAGAAGACTCCTGAGATCCATTTGACTGCAAGGAGATCAAACCAGCCAATCCTAGAGGAAATCAATCCTGAATATTCATTAGAAGACTGATGCTGAAGCTCCAATACTCTGGCCACCTGATGTGAAGAGCTGACTCACTGGGAAAGACCCTGATGCTGGGAAAGATTGAAGGCGGGAGGAGAAGGGATGACAGAGGATGAGATGGTTGGATACCATCATGGACTCAACGGACATGAGTTTGAGCAAGCTCAGGGAGATAGTGAAGGGCAAGGAAGCCTGGCGCACTGCAATCCATGGGGTTGCAAAGAGTTGTGCAGGACTTAGTGACTAAATAACAATAATGTTTTAAACCCTTTGTTGTCATTTCAATCATCTTCACAGCACATTTACCAGGAGCAGGTTTCATTGCAAGAAACCCCTTTCTCTGCTCTTCCATGAGAAGCAACTCCTTATCCTTTAGTGTTTTATCCTGAGATTTTCCCAACTCAGTCACATCTGCAGGCTCCACTTATAATTTTAGTTCTCTTGCTATTTCCACCACATGTGCACCTATTTCCTCAACTCACACCTTGAGCACCATGAGGTGCTCATGAGGACTGGAATCAGTGTCTTCCAAACTCTTAATGTAGATATTCTGACTTCCCGTGGATCACAAATGCTTTAAGATGACATCTAGAAAAAAATTTAAAAAAAGATGACATCTAGAAAAAAAAAAAAAAGATGGCGTCTGGAATGGAGACACCTTGGGACTTCCTCGGGGGTCCAGTGGCTCAGACTCCACTCCCCAGTGTGGGGCCTGGGTCTGATCCTTGGTCAGGGAACGGGATGCCACATGCAGCAGCTAAGAATCTGCTACAGCTAAAGGCCCCACACACTGCAGCAAAGACAGGGGGTCCTTTGTGCTGCAGCTGAGACAGAGCAGCCAACTAAACACACACACACACACACAAATAGAATGATGAATCCTTTTCAGAAGGCTTTTGATTTTCTTTACCCAGATGCGTCAAAGAATCACAGTTATAGTATTACAAAATGATTCCTTAAAAAAAAATAAGACTTGAAAATCTAAGTGACTCCTTCATACATGAGCTGCAGAATGGACGTTGTATTAACAGGCATGAAAGCATTAATTTTGCTGTGCCTGTTCATCACTCCATCAGACCTCTTGGGTGACCAGGTGCATTGTTAATGAGCAGTAATTGTTTGAAAGGAATCTGTTTTCTCCAAGCAGTAGGTCTCAAGAATGAGCGTAATCAGTAAACCGTGTTTTAAATGGATGTGCTATCATCTCGGCTTTGTTGCTGCATTTAGAGAGCACAGAGTAGGTGCAGCACAATTCTTCGGGGCCCTAGGATTTTTGAAATGGTGAATGACCATTAGCTTCAGCTTAAAGTCACCAGCTGCATTACCCCCTAACGAGAGCATCTTCCTGTCCTTTGAAGTTTTGAAGCATTGACTTCTCCTCTCTAGCTATGAAAGTCCTCGATAGATAGCATCTTCCAAAGTAAAGCTGTTTCATCTACATTGAAGAGCTGCTTTTCAGTGTGGCCATCTGTGTTAATTATCTTAGCCTGATCTTCCAGATAATTTGCTGCTGCTTCACCTTGCGTTTTTTAACATGTGTTGATCTGGCTGCTTCGGGTCTTAGCTGCAGCATGCGAGATCCCTTGCTGAGGTGCACGGAGTCTCCAGCTGCGCCACAGGGCTCAACAGCTGTGGAGCACAAGCTTAGTTGCTCCAAGGTATGTGGGACCTCAGTGCTCAGCCAGGGACGGAACCCACGTTTCCTGCATTGCAAAATGGATCTTTTTTTTAAATTTTAATTTTTTTAATTGTTTTATTTTTATTTATTTTTTAATTTTATTTTTATTTTATTTTACTTTACAGTACTGTATTGGTTTTGCCATACATTGACATGAATCTGCCACGGGTGTATACGAGCTCCCGATCCTGAACCCCCTCCCACCTCCCACCTATATCATCTCTCTGGATCATCCCTGTGCACCAGCCCCAAGCCTCCCACCAGACCAGCAGGAAAGTCCTCACCTTGCAGTTTTATGTTATGGAGACTGACCTCCTTTCTTTTTCCCTTCGCTGTTCGTGAACTAACTTCTGCTACCTTCCAATCTTCCTTCTGCAGCTTCCTCATCTTTCTCAGCCTCACAGACTTGATGAGAGCTAAGGCCATGCTCTGAACTAAGTTTTGGCTTAAAAAAATATCGTGGCAATATGACGTTCTAACAGATGACTAACCCTTTCTGGATGTCAGCAATAAGTTTGTTTTGCTTTCTTAGCCTTGTGTTCACTGGAGTCACATTTTAAGAACTTTTCCTTTGCACATACAACTTGGCTAGTTGTGCGGTTCAAAGGGCCTAGCTTTCAGCCAGTCTGGGCTGTTGACATGCCTTCCTCAATGAGCTTAATTATTTCTAGCTGTTGATGGGAAGTGAGAGGTGTGTGACTCTGTCACTTGGACACTTACAGGCCGTTATAGGGACATTATCGTCATGTCTCAGGGAATAGGGATGCAGAGGAGAGGGAGAGAGGTGGGGGCATGGCCCATCCATGGAGCAGCCAGAACACATGAGATATTTGATTAAGTTCACTGCCTTACGTGGGTGAAGCTTGTGGCACCTCAAAACAATGACAAGAGTAACATCAAAGATCTCTGATCACAGATCACCATAACAAACACAGTAATAATGAGAAAGGTTGAAATATTGTGAGACAGAAACAAAATATGATACAGAAACACAAAGTCAGAAAACATTGCTGGAAAAATGACACCAAGACACTTGCTTGACACAGAGATGCCAGAAAACTTAAATGCTTAACAGCTGCAATATCTGTAGAGCATGATAAAGAAAAGCGCAACAAAAGAAGCGAGGCTTCTCGAGAGAGTGCGGTAAACTGCTGCCGCCTGTGCTCCTGAGATGCAGCCATTTGTATGCATTTTAATTTACTTTAGAAAATAATCTTATTGTAAGGAAAATAAAACAACTTAACGTTCAACTGAAATTTTTTCTTGTGAAAACAGTTGAGGAATCTACCCAATACAAGCATATCAGGAAAGATGATGGTGTGGCTCTTTGTGGAAATACTGGTGTGTCTTTACCAAGAGGCTCTGCACTTAGGGACAGCAAGTCTTTTCAAGCCTGTAGCAAGGCAAAGCAAGATTTTTCACACAGTCACCCATCTGTGCCAGGTTTTTCAGTGAAACAGTTATTCACTAAGGATGGAGTAGGGGATGACGTAATTATAGCCAGCATAGGGAAGAGAGGGGTGGCCTTCCAGGCATCTTACAGATCGTAAACTGTAGACGCTCAAATTTTGCCCAAACAGACTGTTGATGGAAACATTAAAATACCACAGCCCTTTTGCTCTACTGCAAGCAAAAACATTTTCCATAGTATATGAATCTAAATTTTAGAATTAAAAAGGAGCAAATAGTTAAATATTTCTGAATGTCTTACAGTACATGCATATTATGGTCAATTTACATGGTATTCTGTATATCAGTAAAAGTACATCAATGATATCACTATGCAAATGCAGTGATCTGTAGACTGCCAATCTTTCTAAATCAAAAAACAAAATTTTTCGTTTGGTGAATATTCATTTTTACAAAAGAGCCAAACTTCCAATTTTCCACACCATTTTCTGTTCTTGAGAATTTCCACTGACCCTGTAGAAATGGCATGATGCTGACATTTAAAACTAACAAATAGGAAATAACTTAATCCATGTCACGCCCAATCCCTCACATGATTTTGTATTGGAAAACGCTACTTATTATATCCAGAGATACTTTGGATTTTGATCCAGAAAGCAGAAGCAGGGACTTCACCAGCATTTCCGTGGAAAAACAGTTGAAGCGCGTCCTCTTTGCTTTCACACGTACGACGGCCTTGGCTCAGGGTCATGAAGGCTCCCTGCTCCCTTATCTCGTGCCACTTGGTGATTTAAAACCAGCACCCTGTAATTTCTGTTGCTCACCCTTCTGAAAGTCGGGAATTGAGCCAGGGCAAAAGATGGGTGTGTGTCCCGACGGCGTTCAGGGCTTCCGCAGATCAAGTCTCAACACTCAAGGGCTGCCCATGACCGCTTTCCAGTCGTGTGTTCACACCTCAGCTCTATCTCGGGGCTGTTTCCTTTCACTGTGCTCAGTTTGGCCCCTGTCAGCTGCAGGCTGGCACTTGCCAAGAGCGTTTGCCAGTGACCAGACAACAAGAACAAGGGCACTTGCCATCTGCCCCTGTGGAGGCTGAGCCCCGTGCTGCCGTAGTTGTTGACCCTCAGCGCCCACCGAGGAGTGCAGGGTGGAGCCAGGCAACCTGTGCTCCAGGGAAGCTGGTGGGACAGGTCTTCAGATAGCCGGATGCTTTCAGGAAGAGATTTTATGATCTCAGTCCTTGCATCTCCTCATATCTAGAGAAGCACTAAATCTCTTCATGATGACATCAGACCCTTGTGACTGGCAGGAAACCTCTTATAAAGTAAGTGCTTGATTGCACTGAACTGTCCCTTCAGCAGAGTTTCATATGCTGAGCTTCTCAGCAGTCTCTCAGACTAACTGAGCTGCTGCCTCCAGGGCTGAAGTCCTCATGTTGCCCCAAATAAAACTGAACTCGCCGCTCTCAAGTTGTGCTTCTGTTTAGTTGACACCCCTGCTATGTGCTTAGCTGAGCTTCCCCATAGTATGAGCGGGCTTCCCGGGCAGCTCAGCTGGTAAAGAATCCACCTTCAGTGCCAGAGACCTGGGTTCAGTCCCTGGGTTGCGAAAACCTCCTGGGGAAGGGAATGGCTACCCACTCCAGTATTCTTGCCTGGAGATTCCCATGGACAGAGGAGCCTGGCAGGCTACGGTCCGTAGAGTTACAAAAAGTCGGACACGACTGACTAAGAACATAACATGAGCATCTCAAAAGGGAACACGCAATGTGCAAATGCTTATTAATTCTCTGCTTGCATCATACTAGCTGATGCTCCGTTGACAAAAGCAAGTCCCTTGGCCAAGTCCAGAGTCCTTGTGGGAGAGGGGCATGCAGGGCATGAGCGCGTGAGCGAGGCTCACTGAGCACCGCCACTGGAGCCGTCCAT
Organism: Nanger granti; assembly: GCA_006408635.1. NCBI lineage: Eukaryota > Metazoa > Chordata > Mammalia > Artiodactyla > Bovidae > Nanger > Nanger granti. Next base: position 382,513 of record SJYD01055609.1, read on the forward strand.
TTCAACCTCGTGGCCCGTGGTCTGGATGTCTGCGCCCCCACCCCCACTCACATGCTGAATCCTACTTTCCACTGTGATGTTACCAGGAGGTGAGAACTTCCATAGGCACTTTGATCGCAAAAGTGGAGCTTTCTTTCATGGAGGGTTAGTGCTCTTGTAAGAGCGACCCCTCAGAGCTCCCTGGTTCCTTTCATCGTGTGAGGCTGCAGAAAGAAGGCGGCAGTCTGCAACCTGGAAGAAAGCCTTCACCAGAACCTGACTGTGCTGGTATCCCAACCTTGAACTTCTAGCCTCCAGCACTGTGAGACATTAATTTATGTTATTGATAAGTCCCCCAGATTGTGGTATTTTGTTATAGCATCCCAAATGAACTAAGACAGAATAAGAAGTTAACCTAGCTTTGGGTTAGAACAGGGTCTTTTGATCTATAAAAGCAACAGCATTAAAAAACAGGAAAGTTCGTCTACTTGTTGTTTAAGTCCCAGAGTCGTGTCTGACTCTTTGTGACCCCACGGGCTGTGGCCCACCAGGCTCCTCTGTCAGTGGGATTTCCCAGAGAATACTGTAGTGAGTTTCCATTTTCTTCTCCAGGGGATCTTCCTGGACCAGGGATTGAACCTGCATCTCCTGCACTGGCAGGTGGATTCTTTACCACTGAGCGGCCAGGGAAGCCCAGTATACTTTTTAGCTCAAATGCATAAATTTGGACATTGAAGAACTGTTGTTATGGATGAAGAGATACATGCATAACAGTAAGTCGATTATCTTTTCTTTTTGAAATGCTGTGGCTTTTATAGATCAAAAGACACGGTTCTAACCCAAAGCTAGAGTTAACGTCTTCTTAGTTCATTTGGGATACTACAACAGAATACCACAGTCTGGGAGGCTTATCAAACTTCAGGGGACATGTAGGTAGGACCCATCCTTAGGAGCTGAGGTACCTTGATAAGATACCCAATGTATGAAATGCCCAGGGCTGGGGAGAGGGCTAGATGATCTCCATTTTGTGCAATGTTAGCTATTTAAACACAGCTCAACATACTAACTATTTACCCTTGACCCTTGACTTACGGTCACTGTCTTCTCCTTAAAGGGGCCTACACCTGAACTTGTACACTTCGATTTTTCCTTCATGATATTGGAACCCTTTAGAGTGCCCAGAAGGTACTTAACACTCCATTAATTTTTTTTTAATCTTTGGCTTTGGGCATTGTTTCCCAGTCTTCAGAAATTCTTATTTTGCCCTCCTCCTCCCTGATCAGACTAACGCCTACCTTATGGGATCTGTCAGGCTTGTCTGCCAACCAGGAGCTTAGACAATGTACATCTACTTTTATGTCCTTTTAGTATAAAAATCCAAAGAATCCTCCCTGATTGCTTAAGGGTGTCTTTTGAGGCTTCCAGTTTTCACAGTATTGATTCCCAGCCCTTTATATCAATAGCAATGCCTTTGGAATCTAATGAGAAACCTCTACAAATCCAGTGTCCAGGACCCGAGGACTTCATACAATCCAGTTAACTAGCAGTGCAGACTATGGGCCCCGTCCCCTTCATTTGATAACAGGTACTTTGTAATACTTCTTTAGCATCCTGAGATGATAGTCATATTTACTGAACCATCTATACATATCAAAAATTAATAGAAATTCATGAATTCTAAAGTAAATAATGTAAAAGGAAAGTAAGTGATAATGAAATACTAATTTTGATGCACAAATCCTAAAAGGTAAATTAAGCAGCCAGATGTTTCCCCCTAAGTGTAGAATCCCTGGGAGGTGACAGCTGGAAACACTGATTGATACAGGAGTGTGTAATGCCGTCCCAAATATCATGAAAAGCATCACTCTTGGCATGGAGCTTTCTGAAGTAACAAACAATGGTACGTAAAATTTCTTAAAAAACAAAGGAAGATCTTTACTCCACACACACAGTAGTTCCACTTCCTGGAGCCTTCCGCATATATTAAAACAATGTCATGGAATCCCCTGGTGGTCCAGTGGTTAGGGCTCCATGCTTTCACTGCTGAGGACCAGGGTTCAGTCTCTAATTAGGGAAGCAAGATCCCACAAGCCATGTAACACATCCAAAAATAAATAAAACTGCTAAAATACTTAGAATTTTATGACAACTTGCTGTTTGTGGGTTCAGATAAATACAAACAGCTTTTCATTTATTTGACTGTCTAGTGGCTAATTTTTTGAACCTTGTGTATAATAAAGACCATTTCTTGCTTGTGCCAGATGGTCTCAAGAATGGCAAGATGTCTTAACAGATGGCCAGTGGGCACATGAAAAGATGCTCAGCGTCATTAATGATGAGAGAAATGCAAATCAAAACTACAGTGAGGTACCACCTCACACAGGTCAGAATGGCTGTCGTCAAAGTCTACGAGTAACAAACACCAGCGAGGGTGTGACGAGAAGGGAGCCTCTTACACTGTTGGTAGGAGAGTAAGGTGGAGCCGCCGCTATAGAAGCCAGTATGGAGGCTCCTCAGGGAACTAGACCTGGAGCCGCCACAGGACCGCGCGGGCACAGCCCTGGGCATAAGCCCTAATGAGACTCGCCACAGGATCGCGCGGGCACAGCCCTGGGCATAAGCCCTAATGAGACTGGCCACAGGATGGCGTGGGCACAGCCCTGGGCATAAGCCCTAATGAGACTGGCCACAGGATCGCACGGGCACAGCCCTGGGCATAAGCCCTAATGAGACTGGCCACAGGATCGTGTGGGCACAGCCCTGGGCATAAGCCCTAATGAGACTCATCACAGGATGGCGCGGGCACAGCCCTGAGCATAAACCCTAATGAGACTGGCTACAGGATGGCACGGGCACAGCCCCGGGCATAAGCCCTAATGAGACTCATCACAGGATCGTGCGGGCACAGCCCCGGGCATAAGCCCTAATGAGACTCATCACAGGATCGTGCGGGCACAGCCCCGGGCATAAGCCCTAATGAGACTCATCACAGGATCGTGCGGGCACAGCCCCGGGCATAAGCCCTAATGAGACTCATCACAGGATCGTGCGGGCACAGCCCCGGGCATAAGCCCTAATGAGACTCATCACAGGATCGTGCGGGCACAGCCCCGGGCATAAGCCCTAATGAGACTCATCACAGGATCGTGCGGGCACAGCCCCGGGCATAAGCCCTAATGAGACTCATCACAGGATCGTGCGGGCACAGCCCCGGGCATAAGCCCTAATGAGACTCATCACAGGATCGTGCGGGCACAGCCCCGGGCATAAGCCCTAATGAGACTCATCACAGGATCGTGCGGGCACAGCCCCGGGCATAAGCCCTAATGAGACTCATCACAGGATCGTGCGGGCACAGCCCCGGGCATAAGCCCTAATGAGACTCATCACAGGATCGTGCGGGCACAGCCCCGGGCATAAGCCCTAATGAGACTCATCACAGGATCGTGCGGGCACAGCCCCGGGCATAAGCCCTAATGAGACTCATCACAGGATCGTGCGGGCACAGCCCCGGGCATAAGCCCTAATGAGACTCATCACAGGATCGTGCGGGCACAGCCCCGGGCATAAGCCCTAATGAGACTCATCACAGGATCGTGCGGGCACAGCCCCGGGCATAAGCCCTAATGAGACTCATCACAGGATCGTGCGGGCACAGCCCCGGGCATAAGCCCTAATGAGACTCATCACAGGATCGTGCGGGCACAGCCCCGGGCATAAGCCCTAATGAGACTCATCACAGGATCGTGCGGGCACAGCCCCGGGCATAAGCCCTAATGAGACTCATCACAGGATCGTGCGGGCACAGCCCCGGGCATAAGCCCTAATGAGACTCATCACAGGATCGTGCGGGCACAGCCCCGGGCATAAGCCCTAATGAGACTCATCACAGGATCGTGCGGGCACAGCCCTGGGCATAAGCCCTAATGAGACTGGCCACAGGATCATGTGGGCACAGCCCTGGGCATAAGCCCTAATGAGACGGGCCACAGGATCGTGCAGGCACAGCCCTGGGCATAAGCCCTAATGAGACTCATCACAGGATCGCGCAGGCACAGCCCTGGACATAAACCCTAATGAGACTGGCTCAGAAAGATGCTCGCTGCTGCGTGCATAGCAGCACACTCAGAATAGCCAGGACGGGAAGCCACCTAGATGCTTATCAACAGGGGACAGACACAGGAAATGCGGCGCACCCTCACCGCTGAAATGCGGCGTCACCTCTTTCTTTCGATTAATGCCAATGTGGCTCAGTGGTGAAGAATCCGCCTGCCAATGCAGGAGACACAGCTTCAGTCCCCGATGGGGGATTCCCTGGAGAAAGAAATGGAAACCCACTGCAGCATTCCTGCCTGGGACTTCCCAAGGGTAGAGGAGCCTAACACAGCCGATGGGGCTGAGAAGAGCTGGGCAGGACTTGTGGCTAAACGATGCCCCTAATGTTGTGCACCAGTGACACAGTCTGGCACTTCCGTTTTGCTACATTGGTCTTACTGTCAGTTAAGACACAGGTTCCACACCCTTAAAGGAAAAAAATGTGTGGTAAAGCATAGATGCAATGGAGTACCACTCGGCCATAAAGAGAATAAAATAGTGCAGTTTGCAGCAACACAGATGAAGTTACAGGTTTTCATACTAAGTGAAGGGAGTAAGAAAAAGCCAAACACCATGTGATATCACTCACGCAGCGTCTAAAATATGACACAGATGATCCTATCTGTGAAACAGAAATAAAAAATCACAGATCAGGCTTACAGCAGTGAGAGCAGGGGGATGGAATGGGAGTTTCAGGTTGGCTGAAATGCAAACTAGGACATGTAGAATGGATAAACAACAAGGCCCTACTATTTAGTATGAGGAACTACATACAGTCTCCTGGGGTAAGCCATAAGGGAAAAGAACATAGGAAGTAAAGCGTATATGTGCATAACTGAGTCATTCAGCTGCACAGCAGAGCTTAGCACAACGCTGCAAATCAACTTTGCTTCAATTTAAAAACTGTAAGATGCCTGTCATCACTAGACTTCCTCCCAGTAAATGCCTGTTAGCATTCTTTAATCAGTACAATTTTTAAAAACATCCAATTTCCCCATAGAGGGCAATCCCACGCCACTAAATGATGTCTATTTTTTTTTTTCAGGAGATTTGACTTTATTATTATTATTATTTTTTACTTTACAATATTGTATTGGTCTTGCCATACATCAACATGACTCTGCCACAGGTGTACACATGTTCCCCATCCTGAACCCCGTACCATCCCTGTGGGTCGTCTCAGTGCACCAGCCCCAAGCATCCAGTATCCTGCATTGAACCTGGACTGATGGTTTTTTCTTATATGATGTTATACATGTTTCAGTGCCATTCTCCCAAATCATCCCACCCTCGCCCTCTCCCACAGAGTCCAAAAGACTGTTCTATACATCTGTGTTTGGGTTTGAAGCTGGAGCTTGAGGGAGGGAGGGAGGGAAGAATACTATGGGAAACCCAAGTCCTTTATGCAGAGGAGGAGACAAAATACCATAGTGAGATGGTTGGGAGGGAGGGCAGACTAAAGGAGGTAAGGTAGACAAGGGCCTTTCTTGACAAGGGTATTTTTGAGCTAAAAGAGGAGGCTGTGGGGAAAGGAAAAGTACTGGATTTGAGGGCGGGGCAGCAAGAAAGTCTGGAGGAGAAAGTAGGAAAGACTTTGAGTGAGGAAAGTGAGGCCACAAGAGCACTGAGTAGAAGGAGGAAAAGAAGACTTTTGAGGAAGGAAAGTACCTGTGGGTGGTGAGGAAGAAAAACCTCAGGGGGGAGATTAGGGAGCCTTTGGAGGGCCAAAACAGGCATCTGGGGGAGGGGGGTGAGCAAAGGTCTCAAGGAGGGTAAATAAGAAGAGAAGCAAAGGATTTTGACTGAGGAGCTCTTTGTGAAGGTAGGTTAGAGTCAGAAGAACAATGAAGGCATTTTAAGAGGGAAGTGAGAGAGTGAAGACCTTGAGTAAGGGGAGTAAAGGGCTTTGTGAAATAAGGAAGAAAAGTTTTTGAATGAAGGGAGAGAAGACTTGTATGGTGATCCAAGAAAAGTCATTATGGGTAGGTGAAGAATGAAAGGACCTTGAATAAGGTCCTTGAATAAGGTTAAGAAGAACTTAACCTTCTGGAGTAGTGATCAAGAGGGGAAAGCACTTGTAAGAGAGGAAAGGGATTTATGATGGAGGTGACAGCGGGAAGGTCTTCATGAGCATATTTAAGGAGAAAAGTTCTTTGAGAAAGGTGAGGGAGTTTAGTACTATGTGGAGAGAGGGAAGTTCCTACTTTGTGAAAGGACTGGAGGGAAAGAAGCCTTACAGGGGAAAAAGGGAAGTCATTTTGTGAGGTTAGAGGATGCAGGGATGGCAATCATGAAAAAAAGGGAAGGGCTGCCCTGGTGGCTCAATGGTAAAGAATCTTCCTGCAATGCAGGAGACCCGGGTTCGATCCCTGGGTTGGAAAGATCCCTTGGAGAAGCATATGGCAACACATTCCAGCATTCTTGACCAAAGAATTCTATGGACAGAGGAGTCTGGTGGGCTATAGTCCATGGCGTTGCAGAGAGTCAGACAAGACTGAGCTACTAACACGTTCACTTCCATGTTTGTGAGAGGAAGTGAGCAAGGAAAGGTCTCTGAGAAAGGAGGTGATGTAGAAATGAACTTGATAGGTTAGGTAAGGGGGGTTAATAAGGTGAGGTTAGAGGTGGAAGAGCTTTAAGAGAGGAGGCATGGAGGTTAGCACTTTGAACAGTGAGGTGAGGGAGCTTAGTAATGATAAATAGGAAAAGGAGTACGTCAAGGCTGTCTATTGTCATACTGCTTATTTAACTTATATGCAGAGTACATCATGAGAAATGCTGGGTTGGAAGAAGCACAAGCTGGAATCAAGATTGCCGGGAAAAATATCAATAACTTCAGATATGCAGATGACACCATGCTTATGGCAGAAAGTGAAGAAGAACTAAAGAGCCTCTTGATGAAAGTGAAAGAGGAGAGTGAAAAAGTTGGCTTAAAGCTCAACATTCAGAAAACGAAGATCATGGCATCCAATTCCATCACTTCATGGCAAATAGATGGGGAAACAGTGGCTGACTTTATTTATCTGGGCTCCAAAATCACTGCAGATGGTTATTGCAGCCAAGAAATTAAAANCCTCTTGATGAAAGTGAAAGAGGAGAGTGAAAAAGTTGGCTTAAAGCTCAACATTCAGAAAACGAAGATCATGGCATCCAATTCCATCACTTCATGGCAAATAGATGGGGAAACAGTGGCTGACTTTATTTTTCTGGGCTCCAAAATCACTGCAGATGGTGACTGCAGCCATGAAATGAAAAGACACTTACTCCTTGGAAGGAAAGTTATGACCAACCTAGACAGCATATTAAAGAGCAGAGACATTACCTTGCCAACAAAGGTCCGTCTAGTCAAGGCTATGGTTTTTCCAGTAGTCATGTATGGATGTGAGAGTTGAACTATAAAGAAAGCTGAGCGCCAAAGAATTGCTGCTTTTGAACTGTGTTGTAGGAGAAGAGTCTTGAGAGTCCCTTGGACTGCAAGGAGAACCAGCCAGTTCATCCTAAAGGAGATCAGTCCTGGGTGTTCAGTGGAAGGACTGATGTTGAAGCTGAAACTCCAATACTTTGGCCACCTGATATGAAGAGCTGACTCACTTGAAAAGACCATGATGCTGGAAAAGATTGAGGGAAGGAGGAGAAGGGGCCAACAGAGGATGAGATGGTTGGATGGCATCACCGACTCAATAGACATGCCTTTGGGTGAAGTCCAGGAGTTGGTGATGGACAGGGAGGCCTGGTGTGCTGTGGTTCATGGGGTCACAAAAAGTCGGATACGACTGGGTGACTGAACTGAGACTGAACTGATACTGATTATGTGATAGGAGATAAGTTCTTAGGAGAAATGAGGGATGGAAGTCATTCATGAGGGAAAGAAGGGAATTTGTGCAAGTTGGTGAGGAAATTTAGTAGCTTGTGAAAGGAAGCTAGGGAAGAAGACCTTTTAGAGAGTGTCTATTTTAAGTAAAGACACTGAAACACTCATCAAAACCTCCCTATAAAGAAAGTCCAGGAGCAGATGGCTTCATTGGTGATTTCTATCGAATATTTAAAGAAGTAATACTAATCCTTCTCAAACTCTACCAAAAACAAAAAAAGAAGGAATGGGTCTTTACTCATTCTATAATGCCAATATTAACCTTATACCAAAGCCAGACAAAGATACCACAAGAAAAAACAAAAAACAAAAAACTACAAACCAATATCACATATAAATACAGATACAAAATACTGGCAAATCAAATGCAGCTGCATATTAAAAAGAGTATACATAATGACCAAGTGGGGTTTAATCCCAAGAATCCAAGGATGGTTCAACATAATAACGTCAATGGAACACATCTCCTTAACAGAATGAAGGAAAAAAAAAATTCACATGGTCATCTCAATTGGTACAGAGAAAATATTTGGCAAAATCCAACAACTTTTATGATCAAACCACTCACCAAACTATGAATAGAAGGGATTTTCCTCAACGTGATAAAGAGCATTTATGAAAAATCAACAGCTAACATTATATCAATAGCAAAAAACCAAAAGATACCTCTAAGATTAGAAGATAAAGATGCCCACTTTTACCACTGCTATTCAACACTGTATTGAAAGTTCTAGTTAGAGCAAGTGAGAAGGCAATGGCACCCCACTCCAGTACTTTTGCCTAGAAAATCCCATGGACGGAGGAGCCTGGTAGGCTGCAGTCCATGGGGTCGCTAGAGTCGGACATGACTGAGTGACTTCACTTTCACTTTTCACTTTCATGCATTGGAGAAGGAAATGGCAACCCACTCCAGTGTTCTTGCCTGGAGAATCCCAGGGACGAGGAAGCCTGGTGGGCTGCCGTCTATG
>SJYD01055610.1:26504-37743 GCA_006408635.1 Nanger granti
CCCCCCCCCCCCCCGGGTGCATCCACTCTTTTTTAAAAAAATATAAATTTATTTATTTTAATTGGAAGTTAATTAATTTACAAGATTGTATTGGTTTTGCCATACATCAACATGAACTTGCCACAGGTATACACGTGTTCCCCATCCTGAACCCCCCTCCCTCATCCCTCCCCATACCATTCCTCTGGGTTGTCTAAGTGCACCAGCCCCAAGCATCCAGTATCATTTATTTTTCACCGCACTAATTCTACTCTGGGTATCTTTATCTTATAGCTGAAATATTGTGAAAGTATATTGAGTCAAATTCGTTCAGTCATGTCTGACTCTTCATAACACCAAGGATTCTACCTCACCAGGCTCCTCCATCCATGGAATTTTTCAGGCAAAAATACTAGAATGGTTTGACATTTCCTTCTCCAGGGGAACTTCCTGATCCAGGCATCAAATCCAGGTCTCCTGCAATGCAAACAGATTATTTATCATCTGAGCCACCAGAGAAACCCTTATATATATGAAATATATATATTATATATATAATATATGAAAGTATATTAACATATACTTAGCATATATCATTGCTTCCCTACAATTAGTATTCTAAAGCCACAGAATCAGAATCATTCTTCTAAAGACCACATATGATTAATTCTCCCCTAAGTGTTGTGGAAAAAAATGTTTTGAAATGTTATTAATTAAGAGTTATCCCCTATAAAACACTGGTGAAAGAAATCAAAGAGGACACTAATAGATGGAGAAATGCACTATGTTCATGGATTGGAAGAATCTATAAAGTGAAAATGCGTATACTACCCAAAGCAATCTATAGATTCAATGCAATCCCTATCAAGCTACCAACGGTATTTTTCACAGAGCTAGAACAAATAACTTCACAATTTGTATGGAAATACAAAAAAACCTCCAACAGTGAAAGCAATCTTGAGAAGAATGGAACTGGAGGAATCAACCTGCCTGACATCAGGCTCTACTACAAAGCCACAGTCATCAAGACAGTATAGTATGGGCACAAAGAGAAATATAGATCAATGGAACAAAATAGAAAGTCTAGAGATAAATCCATGCACCTATGGACACCTTATCTTTGACAAAGGATGCAAGAATATACAGTGGATTAAAAACAATCTCTTTAACAAGTGGTGCTGGAAAACTGGTCAACCAGTCGTAAAAGAAAGAGACTAGTACACTTTCTAACAAACACCGTTCACAAAAATAAACTCAAAATAGATTAAAGATCTAAATGTAAAACCAGAAACTATAAAACTCCTAGAGTAGAACATAGGCAAAACACTCTCTGACTTAAATCACAGCAGGATCCTCTATGACCCACCTCCCAGAATATTGGAAATAAAAGCAAAAAGAAACAAATGGGACCTAATTAAATTTAAAAGCTTCTGCACAACAAAGGAAACTATAAGCAAGGTGAAAAGACGGCCTTCAGAATGGGAGAAAATAATAGCAAATGAAGCAACTGACAAACAACTAATCTCAAAAATATACAAGCAACACCTGCAGCTCAATTCCAGAAAAATAAACAACTCAATCAAAAAAAATGGGCCAAAGAACTAAATAGACATTTCTCCAAAGAAGACATACAGATGGCTAACAAACACGTGAAAAGATGCTCAACATTGCTCATCATCAGAGAAACGCAAATCAAAACCACAATGAGGTACCATTTCATGCTAGTCAGAATGGCTGTGATCCAAACGTCTACAAGCAATAAATCCTGAAGAGGGTGCAGAGGTAAGAGGGTGTGGAGGTAAGAGGGTGCTTTTCCTCTTACACTCTTGGTGGGAATGCAAACTAGTACAGCCAATATGGAGAACAATGTAGAGATTCCTTAAAAAATTGCAAATAGAACTGCCTTATGACCCAGCAATCCCACTGCTGGGCATACACACTGAGGAAACCAGAATTGAAAGAGACACGTGTACCCCAATGTTCATTGTAGCATTGTCTATAATAGCCAGGACATGGAAGCAACCTAGATGTCCATCAGCAGATGAATGGATAAGAAAGCTGTGATACATATACACAATGGAGTATTAGCCATTAAAAAGAATTCATTTGAATCAGTTCTAATGAGAGCCTATTATACAGAGTGAAGTAAGCCAGAAAGAAAAACACTAATACAGTATACTAACACATACATATGAAATTTAGAAAGATGGTAACGATACCCCTGTATGCTTGACAGCAAAAGAGACACAGATGTATAGAACAGTCTTTTGGACTCTGTGGGAGAGGGCGAGGGTGGGATGATTTGGGAGAATGGCATTGAAACATGTATAATATCATATATGAAATGAATCACCTGTCCAGGTTCGATGCATGATACTGGATGCTTGGGGCTGGTGTACTGGAACGATCCATAAGGATGTTACAGGGTGGGAGGAGGGAGGAAGGTTCAGGTTGGGGAACACATGTATACCTGTGGAGGACTGATGTTAATGTATGGCAAAACCAATACAATATTGTAAAGTAATTAATCTCCAATTAAAATAAATAAATGTATATTTTTTAAAAAGTTATCCTATATAGGTATTTTCTTAAAACTCTATTCACCTCTCAGTTACATGGAAGTGAATTCATTTAGGTTTTAGGTAAGGTTTCTGAAGAGGGGGATAAGGAATATCTAATGAGATTTGAATTTAAAATACACAAGATTTTAATTAATAAGGCATTTTCAGTTAATAAATACTTCAATATACAAATAAATCATATTTGTCTTAAACATCAGATATATTTTCTTTAAAGTGATCTAGCAGGTCTTTAGAATGATCTTTAAGAAGAATTTTGTTTTTAAATGAAACTAATGGTAAAATTCAACAAGCTTAGAGCTACCAAGGGAATATTTCATGTAAAGATGGGCTCAGTAAAAGATAGAAATGGTATGGACCCAACAAAAGCAGATATTAAGAGGTGGGTAGAATACAGAGAAGAACTGTACAAAAAAAGAGCTTCATGACCCAGATCATCATGATGGTGTGATCACTCACCTAGAGCCAGACATCCTGAATGTGAAGTGGGCCTTAAGAAGCATCAATAAGAACAAAGCTAGTGGAGGTGATGGAATTCCAGTTGAGCTATATTAAATCATAAAAGATGATGCTGTGAAAGTGTTCACTCAATATGCCAGCAAATTTGGAAAACTCAGCAGTGACCACAGGACTGGAAAAGGTCAGTTTTCATTCCAATCTCAAACAAAGACAATGCCAGAGAATGCCCAAACTACTCCACAATTGCACTCATCTCACACGATAATAAAGTAATGTTCAAAATTCTCCAAGCCACGCTTCAACAATACGTGAACCATGAACTTCCAGATGTTCAAGCTGGTTTTATTTTATTTTTTTTTAAATTTTTATTTATTTATTTATTTGTTTTAATTACAATACTGTATTACCCAGCAAGGATCTCATTCAAATATGAAGGAGAAATCAAAAGCTTTACAGACAAGCCAAAGCTGAGAGAATTCAGCACCACCAAACCAGCTCTCCAACAAATACTAAAGGATAGACTTTAGAAAGGAAACACAAAAAAGGACGTATAAACCCGAACCCAAAACAATAAAGTAAATGGCAACAGGAGCATACTTATCAATAATTACCTTAAATGTAAATGGGTTGAATGCCCCAACCAAAAGGCAAAGACTGGCTGAATGGATACAAAAACAAGATCCCTATATATGCTGCCTACAAGAGACCCACCTCAAAACAACGGACACATACAGACTAAAAGTGAAGGGCTGGAAAAAGATATTCCATGCAAATAAAGACCAAAAGAAAGCAGGAGTAGCAATACTCATATCCGATAAAATAGACTTTAAAACAAAGGCTGTGAAAAGGGACAAAGAAGGCCACTACATAATGATTAAAGGATCAATCCAAGAAGAAGATATAACAATTATAAATATATATGCACCCAACATAGGAGCACCGCAATATGTAAGACAATTGCTAACAAGCATGAAAGGGGAAATTAATAATAACACAATAATAGTGGGAGACTTTAATACCCCACTCACACCTATGGACAGATCAACTAAACAGAAAATTAACAAAGAAACGCAAACGTTAAACGATACAATAGACCAGTTAGACCTAATTGATATCTATAGGACATTTCACCCCAAAACAATGAATTTCACCTTTTACTCAAGTGCACACGGAACCTTCTCCAGAATAGATCACATTCTGGGTCATAAATCTAACCTTGATAAATTCAAAAAAATTGAAATTATTCCAAGCATCTTCTCTGACCATAATGCACTAAGGTTAGATCTCAATTATAGGAGAAAAACTATTAAAAATTCCAACATTTGGAGGCTGAACAACACCCTACTGAATAATCAACAAATCACAGAAGAAATCAAAAAAGAAATCAAAATATGCATCGAAACAAATGAAAATGAAAACACAACTACACAGAACCTTTGGGACACTATAAAAGCAGTCCTAAGAGGAAAGTTCATAGCAATACAGGCATACCTCAAGAAACAAGAAAAAAGTCAAATAAATAACCTAACTCTACACCTAAAGCAACTAGAAAAGGAAGAAATAGAGAACCCCAGAGTTAGTAGAAGGAAAGAAATCCTAAAAATTAGGGCAGAAATAAATGCAAAAGAAACAAAAGAGACCATAGCAAAAATCAACAAAGCAAAAAGCTGGTTCTTTGAAAGGATAAATAAAATTGACAAACCATTAGCCAGACTCATCAAGAAACAAAGAGAAAAAAATCAAATCAACAAAATTAGAAATGAAAATGGAGAGATCACGACAGACAACTCAGAAATACAAAGAATCATAAGAGACTACTATCAGCAATTATATGCCAATAAAATGGACAACTTGGAAGAAATGGACAAATTCTTAGAAAAGTACAATTTTCCAAAACTGAACCAGGAAGAAATAGAAAATCTTAACAGACCCATCACAAGCACGGAAATTGAAACTGTAATCAGAAATCTTCCAGCAAACAAAAGCCCAGGTCCAGACGGCTTCACAGCTGAATTCTACCAAAAATTTCGAGAAGAGCTAACACCTATCTTACTGAAACTATTCCAGAAAATTGCAGAGGAAGGTAAACTTCCAAACTCATTCTATGAGGCCACCATCACCCTAATACCAAAACCTGACAAAGACACCACAAAAAAAGAAAACTACAGGCCAATATCACTGATGAACATAGATGCAAAAATCCTCAACAAAATCCTAGCAATCAGAATCCAGCAACACATTAAAAAGATCATACACCATGACCAAGTGGGCTTTATCCCAGGGATGCAAGGATTCTTCAATATCCGCAAGTCAATCAATGTAATTCATCACATTAACAAACTGAGAAATAAAAATCATATGATTATCTCAATAGATGCAGAAAAAGCCTTTGACAAAATTCAGCATCCATTTATGATAAAAACTCTCCAGAAAGCAGGAATAGAAGGAACATACCTCAACATAATAAAAGCTATATATGACAAACCCACAGCTAACATTATCCTCAATGGCGAAAAATTGAAACCATTTCCCCTAAAGTCAGGAACAAGACAAGGGTGTCCACTTTCACCACTACTCTTCAACATCGTACTGGAAGTTTTGGCCACAGCAATCAGAGCAGAAAAAGAAATACAAGGAATCCAAATTGGAAAAGAAGAAGTAAAACTCTCACTGTTTGCAGATGACATGATCCTCTACATATAAAATCCTAAAGACTCGACCAGAAAACTACTAGAGCTAATCAGTGAATATAGTAAAGTTGCAGGATATAAAATCAACACTCAGAAATTCCTATACACTAATAATGAGAAAGTAGAAAAAGAAGTTAAGGAAACAATTCCATTCATCATTGCAACAAAAAGAATAAAATACTTAGGAATATTCCTACCTAAAGAAACTAAAGACCTATATATCGAAAACTATAAAACACTGATGAAAGAAATCAAAGAGGACACTAATAGATGGAGAAATATACCATGCTCATGGTTGGAAGAGTCAATATAGTGAAAATGAGTATACTACCTAAAGCAATCTACAGATTCAATGCAATTCCCATCAAGCTACCGGCAGTATTTTTCACAGAACTAGGCCAATCTGGTTTTAGAAAAGATAGAAGAACCAGAGATCAAATTGCCAACATCTGCTGCATCATCAAAAAAGTAAGAGAGTTTCAGAAAAACATCTATTTTTGCTTTATTGACTATGCCAAAACCTTTGACTGTGTGGATCACAACAAACTGGAAAATTCTGAAAGAGATGGGAATAACACACCACCTGACCTGGCTTTTGAGCAATCTGTATGCAGGTCAGGAAGCAACAGTTAGAACTGGACATCAACAATAGACTGGTTCCAAATAGGAAAAGGAGTATGTCAAGGCTGTATATTGTTACCCTGCTTATTTAACTTATATGCAGAACAACTACTCTGACATCTACATCATCCATGCAGGAAGGCAAGGATATAAACTTTAACCAGTGTGGAAACACTTGGCTCAGTACTCAAAGGTATAAAAGAGCTGCAGCAAAACTGTTCAAGATGTCGGAGAAAAGAGATGGAGAATCTCTTGAGAGTGTCAAGGTATGTACCCCCATCCCATCCCCTACTTTTTAGTGATGCAGGGCGTGTCTGTCCCCCATCTTAAGATTAATGATTCTGTCCTCCATCTTAAGATTAATGAGAAGGGCTTCAAAGAACACACTTTGAGAACTTAATAAGTTTGCTGAAGATTTGGAAACAGGGTGAACTGGATTCTGACTCAAGTCTGTGAAATCTAAAGAATAAGATGGTAACAGACAACTTGGGGAAAGAAGGCATACCTGATGAGCACGTCTAAGGTACTGGTATATCATATCGAGTAGATGTAAGCCAGGAGAGAAAGACAATGACAGACTGGCCTGGGACTGTCTTAGAATCTGCTCATGAAGGACACCTTATTGCTTGAGGTGACTTCAGCAGGAATATTCCAGAGGTGTTCAGGCTGGTACCCATAGTATGAGGGCACATGTAATCAGCCAATTGGGGGTGTTCCACTAAGTTCAGGAAATTGTGGATGAGTGAGCCCTAAAAAGCACCCATAAGGGAAAGAGTCAATTTTAATCATTTGTCTGAAGTAGAGATTTCAGCTCACAGGATAATCCAGCACAGAAGATCATTCCTCCCTCTTTGCCTTTCCCTGCAGCTTCCCATATCAAGCTGACAGATGCAGGAAAAGGGCCACAAGCTGAAGAAAACAAGGAAGGTGACCATGCCTTTCTTATTTCAGGTTTATCCATGCAGCTGACCTAAGCTGAGCTGAGAAATTTTACTGTGAATAAAGCTTGATTGTTATCATACATGGATACTTACTGAACTGAAACAAGGAGGAAATGGCAACCCACTCCAGTATTCATGCCTGGAGAATTCCATGGACAGAGGAACTATCGTCCATAGTGTCACAAAGAGTCCAACACAACTGAAGCAACTTGGCATGCACACAAAGTACCTTGAGAACATTTAGTATTCTGAAAATGACCAGAAAATTCACGGGGCCCATAGTTCATACTCAGTATTGGGTCAGACTACTCCTCCAGTTCTAGTTTGAATGAGCAGAAGGAGAAGAAATTTAAGTTGTTTTTCTGCTGGTACCCTACAAATCTCACACATTTAATGTAAGAGTTAAAACATTTGTGAGAAAAAAAATATTAGCCCAAACAGGGACTGAATCTACATGTGATCTTAGCATTATTAGATAGTACTAGTGTGTTAGGTAAAGCACAAACCTCAGTTTCCACGTCTGTAGAGTATGGCATATTAATTCAGAGGACTGGTCCTGAAATACAGTCTTGAAATGAGCCGTGATAGCTTTTAGGTGACGTTGGCAAAATTCTTGTCATCTAGTATCTCTCTCTCTCTCCAGTTCCTTTAATTGCCAAGACTTGTGGAAAGAAATACCAATAACTGGAAATACAGTATACTTAGGAATAAACTGTTATGTCTGTTAATTTTTGAGGTGAGGTGAGGTGAAGTCGCTCAGTCGTGTCCGACTCTTTGCAACCCTGTGGACTGTAACCTACTAGGCTTCTCTGTCCATGGGATTCTCCAGGCAAGAATACTGGAGTAGATTGCCATTTCCTTCTCCAGGGGATCTTCCTGATCCAGGGATTGAACCCGGGTCTCCCGCATCAAAGGCAGGTGCTTTAACCCAACCTGCGCCCCCTGCAGTGGAAGTGCAGAGTCCTAACCACTGGACTGCCAACGAAGTCCCCTGTTAATTTTTAGTAGTAGGAAAATAAGCATGTTTTCTGAGGATTCTGAAAATGAAATATGTAAAACATGAGAAGAATAACCATTAATGACTGGGTTAGAAAACTGATCTGACCCAGTTTTCTTGGTCAGAAACTGATCAGTCATATAACGACTGATTATATGAAATTCTACATGGCAAAATTATATCCAGTAATTTTGGTTTATTATGAAAAGAAATGCCTTCTGCATCTGGGGGCCAAAGTTGAACAAATATGAGAGTATTCTTTAAAAAGCTTTTTTTAATGTCTAAAGTATTTGTGCTTATTTATTCCAGGTCTTATACATTGTTAAAAAATCTTAACACTGGATCCTTTCAAGCATAGCATGTGGTAGGCACACTTGCAAAAATAAAAATAAAAGCAAGTAAATGCTGAAATTTAATTAAATATTTATGAAGATCATAATGTGCCAAAAGTTAAACATAACTCAATGGACATGAGTTTGAGTAAACTCCGGGAGTTGGTGATGGACAGGGAGGCCTGGCATGCTGCAGTCCATGGAGTCGCAAAGAGTTGGACATGACTGAGCGACTGAAATGAACTGAACTGAATTGAATGGTAAAATTTTACTCACCTTTTGAGACTTCCCTGGTTGTTAAACAGGTATGATTGACTCTCTTACTTTCCTGTGTAGTGATGTACAATAAATTATATATTTCCTGGGATTTATGCACAATCTCGAGTAAGACGCCATGTTCTTGTATGCCCTTTCCTTTTTATCCTCAGTGTCCCCAATGATATTTAACTCACAAAATAAATTGTGCATGTTGATTGAGATGATCCATCACCTAGTAGATGGTGAGTGAAAGCCACTACCCCTCCTTATTTCTCTCCTTCATTTTCTTTCTCCTCTTCCTCCTTTTCTTTTTGCTCCATGTGTATGTGCATGTTACGTTTCTTCAGTAGTGTCTCACTCTTTGTGACCCAATGGAGTGTAGCCCACCAGGCTCATCTGGCTATTGGATTTTCCAGGCCAGAATACTAAAGTAGGTTGCCTTTTCCTCCTCCAGGGGTTCTTCCCAACCCGGGGATCAAACTTACATCTCTTACTTCTTTTGTATTGGCAGATGTGTTATTTACCAGTAGCACCACCTGGGAATCCTTACAGCTATTATATTCCTTTCTTGTGTTCTGTATAAAGCTGGTAGATAACCTGTTCAGTGTTGTATGGAGAAATATTGAGGGCAGAGTTCAGACCTGCAACTGGGGACATGATGCAATAGGTATTCTACATTTCTCACTCAGCTGTTATTGATTAATTACTTGGGTAGTAGTTTCTTTTATAAGTGAAGAATTTATGTTATTTATTTTTCATCCATTCCAAAGAGTAAAGAATTTTCAATTGAAAAATTAACTTGTTTGTTATGAGTCATTTCACTTATTGTTTGCAGTCTATCCCACAAGAAACCTACAGATGTGTTCTAAGTTCTGGTGAAACAAGGCGTGTTATTTCTATGAAGACAGTAAGAAACAGCATCACACTATGATAGATAGATAATAAATAATCTATGATTATTTTATCTGTATAGAACAGAGTCGCTTCAGTCGTGTCCGACTCTGTGCGACCCCAGAGATGGCAGCCCATCAGGCTCCCGCATCCCTGGGAATCTCCAGGCAAGAACACTGGAGTGGGTTGCCATTTCCTTCTCCAATGTATGAAATGAAAAGTGAAAGTGAATTCGTTCAGTCATGTCCGACCCTTAGCGACCCCATGGACTGCAGCCCACCAGGCTCCTCCGTCCATGGGACTATCTAGAATCAAAGGGAGAAATAACTAGCTCATAATTAGGTACCCTATTAGATAGTATGCTAAAGAAATTGGCCCTCTGAACCAAACTGAGAAAATTCTGAAGCTCTCAGTGTTTCACTGTGGTATCCTAACTCAGACCATAGTTCCAGATCCCCAAACTGTCCTCCCTTTCTGGTCACTGATTTTTATCTTCTGTGATCCCAGATGCTAAGTGAATGTTCTGGTAAACCACTTTTGTTCACGTGTATTTTCTGTTTGGTATATTTCAAAAAAAAATATTTGCATTTATTATCAGCTCACTATAATTTTATCACTGATGGCAACATTATTGGAAATTTGGCACTCTAAGTGTATTATAATTACATGTTGGTATAACTCTGCATTGATTCATAAGAGTGATATCATATGAAGGTCACTTTTCTTTGTTCCTACTGTTCTAATGAGTACCCATGAATTCTTTCAAAACATATTGAGAACCTATTATATGTCTGGTTCTACTGTAGCTACTGAGAAGCAAAAGACTGAGCAGATAACTGACCCATCTATAATGACATATGCAATAAATATTTCCAATGAGTGCAATCCTTTCGAATTTAATTTTTCTAAAGCTAAAATCTGTTAGAAATACTGATTTTCTTTTTAGATATATCTAGATTAATGTATTGCCATCTCTGAGTTTTAAATAGATAAGTCTGATAGTTTGCAGACACCAAGGAACTAGAATGGTGAATGAAGAAAGAAACTGAAATTACCAAAGAACTTACTCCAGTGGAAGGTAACCATGACTTTATTTAGCTGTGTAATCATAATCATCCCCAAGATGAAACTGAAAGTATAAATGGTCTCAAACACATGCACAAATGCCCTTCTCTTGAGGACACACATATTTACAGGCAGTTTTTGCAGTGGAAAGTGCTCTCTGAGTTACCAGCTGACCCTCACTGAGGTTTATTCCATTTAGACCTATGAAGAAAGGTGTTATGTCTTAAAGTTGAAGTAAAATAATCATTTATTTAAAATATCTGAGAAATATAAGTTGATTCTTAGAATATTTTGAAAATGGTAATTGCTGTTGTCTCTCAGCAAGGATAGATTTTTACACAGTGAATAAAATGAATGTTTTATTTTCTCAGACTCATGGATGTACAGGAGCCTTCTGTTTGGATAAATAGAGAGTCATTTCCTGACT
>SJYD01055611.1:10800-24381 GCA_006408635.1 Nanger granti
CTTCTTAGATTGTTTTTGCTATACCCCATAGATTTTGAAAAGTTGTATTTCCTCATTAGTCTTGAGGTATTTTTTGATTTCCTCCTTGATTTCTTCATTTACTTCTTTTTTTTTGTAGCATGTAGTTTAGTATTTTCTTATTCTTTCTAAGTATGTTATAAGATTGCTACTTGTGCTTTATTGTTGTTTCCACTTGCATGAAATATATTTTTCCATTCCTTCCTCATTTTCAGACTGTGTGTATCTTTAGCTCTGTAGCAAGGCTTCTGTAGGCAGCAAAAGGAAGGGTCTTGGTTTCTGATACCTGGAGGAGGGCATGGCAACCCACTCCAGTATTCTTGCCTGGAGAATCCCACGGACAGGGGAGCCTGGTGGGCTACAGTCCACAGGGTCATAAAGAGTCAGACTCGACTGAGCAACTAATGCTTCCAGTGTCCATTTCAGTCCCAGGAGCAGTCAAGTCAGGGATCCAAGGTGAAACAAAGAGCAGCACGTCTGGTCAGACCCTCATCCTTGTCATCGTCTTGGGCAGACTGCCCGTGATGTCCCTGCTCAGGGCCCAGACGTCGGAGTCAGGGGCGGTGGTTTCTCAGCCCCAGGAGGCCAAGACTCTTCTAAATTGGACGCAGGTTGGAGGTGTCAAGAGTTCCAAGTGCCTCCCTTCCAACTCACATGAGCTGTTACTCTTCCCATGGAAAGCACCACTGGATGCTTTGTATGAGAAGGAGGATTGTGTGGGATTATAAATAACACTGCCCCACCCCCACCCCAGGAGCATATTCCAGGAAAACATTCTGGGAGCCGGGAGGAAGATGAGTAAGTGGGAGCAGCCCGGGCCAGCTGCGAGTGCGTCCAAGACGCGCCTTCTGAGTGGAGAGCACAGCGACCTCACCCCCCAGCCGCGTTAGCTGCGAGGACCGCCGCCTCTCTCCCCGACTTGCTCCTAAAGGACACTTCCCCCCAAAGCAAAACAAACCCAAGCAAAATACAACCAAACAGCTGCTTCCCGCGACTGAATTATATGAGGTGTCAGAAAACCATTCGGATGGATTTCCCCAGTGGGGAACGGAAGGGATGGGGAAGCGTGCTTCCTAACTCCCCTCGCCCTTACATTTTTTTTTTTTTACAAGGCTTTTTGCTAATGTTTCGTGGTGGGAGATGACAAAGCCGTTTCCACTCAGTTCCCCTGCTTTGTTGGCCCTGGAGGATGGGGGAAGTTGCCGTTCCTTTTTGAGACTTGTAAAACATTTGTTGCTTTCATCCTGAGACGTGAGCCCCCGCCTGCCTCATGCCTGCACGGGGAGCACTCCACGCAAGGGGTCCCATCCTGCTCCAGCCCTCCAGCGCTCACCATCGCCTCTGGCAGACCTCCCCATGGTTACAGTAACCTCTCAGCAGGGGCCAGGCCACCTCCAACAATCACAACATCTCTTTAAACAAGAACTTCTGACCTCCTCTCCCCTCTGCTTTCCAGCCCCACGGAGCCCATCGGGAAGGGTTCTGATGGAATGCTCCTTCGGTTTCCTTCCCTGCCTCCAGGCGGTGATGGTGCGGGGCAGTGGCTAGGCAGAGAAGAACTTAAGGGGGAACTGGGATCTGATTTCCCAGTTTCTTCAATTAACTTATCTATCAGGTTGTGCCAGGGCCTTGCGGCAGCATGCAGAACTTTTCAGTTGTGATATGTGAACTTGAACTAGCAGCGTTTGGGGTCCAGTTCCCTGACCAGGAAGGGAACCCAGGCCCCCTGCTTTGGGAGCGAGGAGTCTCAGGCCCTGGACACCAGCCGGGGAGGCCCAGAACCATCCTCCAAAGGGTCTAGAAGCTCACAGCATCCGCTGACAGAGGCCTGGGCTCCAGCCCTCGGCCCGCCGCGCTCAGCCCTGCTGGGGTGGGGGCCAGCTTCCGCCTCCAGCCCAGCTCTCTATCTGGGGCTCTGCTAAGGCCTTTGTCTTAGGGCTCCAACACATTCAGTCCTTCCTCTCCTGTCTGTGCTTCTCCGCAGGAAAGCCAGCAGCGGCTGGAAATCCTCAGCAGCTGGGTTGACAGAAAAGAGGTGTTGATCGCTCAGTCGTGTCTGACTCTTTGTAACCCCATGGATAGTACCCCGCCAGGCTCCTCTGTCCATGGGATTCTCCAGGCAAGAATACTGGAGTGGGTTGCCATGCTCTCCTCCAGGGCGTCTCCCCGACCCCGGGATCGAGCCTCTGTCTCTTGCGTCTCCCTCGTGGGCAGGCGGGCTCTTCACCGCTAGTGCTGCCTGGCAGAAAAGAACCGGAAAGCCAGATTTAACGGTGGGCCCCGCAAGGCTTCTGATCTACCCGGCAGCCTCCAGCCCAGTGGAGGGGGCAGTGAATGAGGTATGGTTGGGCAGGCTGATCTGGACGCTGGAGCTCAGCTCTCAGGTTTTGAACCCAGAGCCCTGACCGTCCTCACTACTGTGATGCTGATGATAAAACTTTGAAAATGGCATCATAGCGACACGTGAAATGAAGAGACTCAAATCCCTTCCTTCAGTACGGCAGAATTCTTTAATAAATAGGAGAAGTTCATTCTATGTGAAGAATGCAATGATAAATCTTTTCTTATTCAACAAGCATTTGTTAGGAACGTATTATGTATGAGGCTGAAGTGAAATATTCAGAGATTTACAAGTTTCCTTGTCTTCAATCCCAAAACTTGGGCTCGAGGGTCTAGCCAAATCCTAAGTGGACCTGAGTTCTTTTCCTGCAAACAAGGTAGTAAAATATCCTCCTTTTGTTTGCACGTCAATTTGCTCCTATCCCTGCCTCCCCGGGGTGCCTGAGGTTTCTCTGATTTTGCTAACCATTTGCTCGCTAAGGTCCCCGTTGACTCGTTATGAATTTGCAGGTGGCTGCCGGGAATTACGCACGATCTGTGGCCCCAGAGCTCAGCAAAACTTTTGGCTCACGCGGGGACCGCTCTTGGAAACGTGCTTCCATAAATCACCCACTTGGCCAACTAATCAGACATGGCAAGAACTTATCGCAGGACAGCATGGAGTGAACTTTAGATTCACTTCCTCTTTTTTTTAAGGGAACCGCAGGCCTTGCCTGCAGGCAAAGCCCAAGCTCTCTGGCTGGGGACTCAGGCCATGAAGGGGGACCAGCCCGGTCAGTGAACCGATAGTGACAGACCCAAACGAGCTTTCTGTAGGGAGGGTGGCCTGGGTAGTGACTTCCTGTGCAAAACAGCCTTTGAGGATAAGAGCCGAGCCAGCCCCTCGTGGCTAAGTGTGTGGTCCCCCAGACCAGACAGCCTGCGTCAGATTCCAGGCCCCAAGGCGTACTAGCCAGGGATCTTGGTTGCACGATCGGCCTGTCCGCGCCTCAGTTTTCCTCATCTGTAAAATGGGGATAATCATGTTTACCTGGCAGGCTTGCTGGGGGACTGGATGACATCACTTCAGAAAATCTCTTAGAACAGTGCTTGGAATAGAAGGAATAGCCACTAAAGGATGGTCAGGACTGTTACTGAAACAGGATGGGGTGCAAGCTTCACCTCGAGAGGGTCGCCCGGAGGCCCGCATTCTCACCCGGAGCACATGAATTGCACAGAGTCGTGAAGACTGCGCATATAATCCCCAGTCTGGCAACAGACAGTGATATCACACAAACAGGATTACGGCCCTCTCAGGGACATCCCCACCTCACCCCCAGCCCCAGCCAAGGGGAAAAAGCCTGTCTCGTGGGAAAATATAAGGTGACCCTTCTCAGGGAAAGGGGTTTGAATTGCTTTGGTCTCAGTTTAATCTCAAGGGAAAAAAACAAACTTCCTTGACNTCAGCATACTCCCCACAATCTGGTTTGAGTCTATCAGGACGTAAAAGACATCCCCCAAGGAAGCCCACACACACGAAAGGCCAGCCAATTAGTAAATAACAGGAAACCCCTGCAGCCAATAAAGATTAGCCAATTAATAAACAACAGGAAACCCTGCAGCCATTAAAGATTAGTCAATTAGTAAATACCAGGAAAACCCCTGCAGCCAATCTGCCCTTGCCAACTCACTGTCTTTGTTCTAAACCTAAGAATACTGCTGTAATTCTGGGCTCAGCGCTGTGGCTCCATTCCACTACATTGGATGTGGTGGGGGCCCTAGCTGGAGCTAGAAACAAAACCCTTTCATGCTTTTGCATTTCCGTGGACATCTTATTCTCTCAGTTTTGTGGACTTGGACTCTGGGCATAACAATAGTAGTCTCTTATGATCCTTTGTATTTCTGTGTTGTCTCTTGTGATCTCTCCATTTTCATTTCTAATTTTACTGATTTGATTTTTCTCCCTTTGTTTCTTCATGACTCTGGCTGATGGTTTGTCAATGTTATTTATCCTTTCAAAGAATCAGCTGTTGGCTTTGTAGATTTTTGCTATGGTCTCTCTTGTTTCTTTTGCATTTATTTCTCCCCTAATTTTTGATTTCTTTCCTCCACTGACCCTGGGGTTCTCCATTTCTTCCTTTTCTAGTTTCTTTAAGTTTAGAGTTAGGTTATTTATTTGACTTTTTTCTTGTTTCTCGAGGTATGCCTGTATTGCTATGAACTTTCCCCTTAACACTGCTCTTACAGTGCCCCCAGGTTTTGCGTTGTTGTGTTTTCATTTTCATTCGTTTCTATGCATACTTTGATTTCTTTTTTGATTTCTTCTGTGATTTGTTGGTTATTCAGCAGTGTTTTGTTCATCCTCCTTATGTTGGAATTTTTAATAGTTTTTCTCCTGTAATTGAGATCTAATCTTACTACATGTTGGTCAGAAAAGATGCTTGGAATGATTTCAGTTTTTTTTTTTTTTTTTAATTTACCAAGGCTATATTTATGTCCCAGGATGTGATCTATCCTGAAGACGGTTCAGTGAGCACTTGAGAAAATAGGTGAAATTCACTGTTTTGGGGTGAAATGTCCTATAGATATCAATTAGGTCTAACTGGTCTATTGTATCATTTAAAGTTTGTGTTTCTTTGTTAATTTTATGTTTAGTTGATCTATCCATAGGTTTGAGTGGGGTATTAAAGTCTCTCACTATTATTGTGTTATTGTTCATTTTCCCTTTCATACTTGGTAGCATTTGTCTTACATATTATGGCGCTCCTATGTTGGATGCATATGTATTTATAATTGTTATATCTTCTTCTTGGATCGATCTGTTGGGACCTAAAAATTGCCATGATAGGCTTCAGAGACTAAGATACGCCTTATGGGAAAAGCTGAGTCTTTGACCAGTGTGGTCATCCCTGCAGATGCCAGGACTTGTCTAATCAACATACTCCCCATAACCTGGTTTGAGTTTATCAGGACCTAAAAGACATCCCCCTGCAGCTAATAAAGATTAGCCAATCAGCCCTTGCCAATTCCCTGTAAACCTCCCATCAGCCCTTGCCAATTCCCTGTAAACCTATAAATACTGCTGTAAAGGTAGGCTCGGGGTTCTCTCACTCCACTCCACTGCATTGGATGTGGCGGGAGAGCCCTAACTCGAGTTAGTCAATAAAACCTCTTCATGATTTTGCATTACCGTGGTTGACTTGTTCATTTGGTCAAGTCGGAGACTTGGATTCGGAGCATAACAGATCCTTTGATCATTATGTAGTGTCCTTCTTTGTCTCTTTTCACAGCCTTTGTTTTAAGTCTGTTTTATCTGATATGAGTATTGCTACTCCTGCTTTATTTTGGTCTCTATTTGTGGGGAATATCTTTTTCCAGTCCTTCACTTTCAGTCTGTATGTGTCCCTTGTTTTGAGGTGGGTCTCTTGTAGGCAGCATATATAGGGGTCTTGTTTTTGTGTCCATTCAGTCAGTCTTTGTCTTTTGGTTGGGGCATTCAACCCATTTACGTTTAAGGTAATTATGATAAGTATGATCCCACTGCCATTTACGTTATTGTTTTGGGTTCTAGTTTATATACCCTTTTTATGTTTCCCATCTAGAGAATCTCCTTTGGCATTTGTTGGAGAGCTGGTGTGATGGTACTGAATTCTCTCAGCTTGAATGAGTTCCTTGCTGGGTACAGTAATCTGGGCTGTAAGTTATTTTCTTTCATGACTTTCTGTCTTGCCATTCCCTCCTGGCCTGAAGAGTACCTATTGAAAGATCAGCAGTTATCCTTATGGGAATCCCCTTGTGTGTTATTTGTTGTTTTTTCCCTTGCTACATTTAATATTGATTTGTTCTTTGTGTTTATCTTTGTTAATTTGATTAATATGTGTCTTGGGGAGTTTTGCCTTGGGTTTATCCTGTTTGGAACTCTCTGGGTTTCTTGTACTTGGGTGATTATTTCCTTTCCCATTTTAGGGAAGTTTTAAACCCAGAGAGTTTTCACCGAGTTACATGGAGAAGAGAAGAGGGAGGAGGGTGTTAGAGGTGACCCGATGAGATGAGGTGGAATCAAAAGAAGAGAGAGCAAGCTAGCCAGTAATCACTTCCTTATTTGCGCTCCACAGTCTGGAATGCTCAGAGATGTTCATGGAGTTATACAGAGAAGAGAAGAGGGAGGAAGGAAACATGTGTCCAGGAGGATAAGAGGGGGGAAATGAAATGTAGAGTGACAGATTTAGCCAGTAATCAGTACCTTAAGTGTTCTCCACTGTTTGGAACACACATAGATTCACAGAGTTGGGTACAGAAGAGAAGGGCAAGGGAGGAGACAGAGGCGACCTGGTGGAAAAAAACGGAGAGTCCAAAGAGAAGAGAGCGGTCAAGCCAGTAATCTCATTCGAAGAAGAAGAAGAAGAAGAAGAACCCTCCTCCACAGAGGGTTCCCAGCATTCCCCTCACAATCTAGGAGGAGGCGCTCACACCAGGAGAGTCTGGAGGAGGCTCAGGGGCGGGCCACCGTTCCCAAAGACCCCCAAATGCCTCGTCCAATCCAGATGAACGTGACTGCCCCGCATTGACTCGACTGTCACACCGATTCTTGACTCCCAACACCCTGGCATGTGTTAGAGCTCTGGGGTACCTCAAGGGCAAGCCAGGAGGAGCTCGTCCTGAGTTGTGGCGGGACTCACAGGCACCCTGAGGGAAAGCCAGTGTGTAGGGTGTCGAGTGTCGAGGTGACAGTCGAGGCAGTGCAGGACAGTCAGGTTCATCTGGAGTGGACGGGGCACCTGGGTGACTTGGGTAATGGTGGCCTGACCCCTGAGGCTCCTCCCGAACTTCCTTGTGTGACAGCCGCCTCTTGGGATGAGAAGGGAGCTACGGGAGCTTTTTACTAATGGAGCAGGGAAAGGGCCCCTCACCTGGAGCTGAGCAGGAGCAAACGGGGCTCCGCTTGAGTCGTGGTGGGACACCTGGGGATCCTTTCAAGTGGAGATGTGGGGTGGAGAACTTCTTGCCTAAGAGCAAGGGTATGAAGGAGCGTTTCAAGGGAGGAAAAAGAAGAAAGAGAAGAAGAACAACAAAAATGGCAGGCGGCCAGCTGCCGCCCCTGGGGGGGGCCCGAGGTCTCCCCGTGAGGCAAAGGATGGCGGGGGGCTGGCTGCCGCCCCTGGGGGGGCCTGAGGTCCCCCCGCGAGGCAAAGGATGGCGGGGGGCCGCCTGCCGCCCCCAGGAGGGCCCACGAGGGAAGTGGTGATTTTTCCTGTGATGCAGCTGCACTCAAGGGCCTCACCCTGCCTGCAGGGAAGAAGCTTCTGGTTTTTCTCAAGTTGGGGCATGGTCCACTCGAGTTACAACGGAGACCTCTCGGACCCGCCGCTGTGGACTCAGGAGAGGCCAGTCTTCGTGCCAGTTGCCAGGCACCTCTGGCATTACCTCACCAGTCGTTGCCGGGTCTTCAGTCCTCGTCCGGTGCTGAGGCCGGAGCCTGAGGATTCCTCACCCGTGCTGACATAGTTCTTGGGGTTCCCTTGGAGCCCTGACAGGAGAGTCAGGCCTCATCTCGCCTTTAGACGTGCCCGGCAGCTTGCCTCCCCAGCTGAAGCAGCAGTGTCCGGCTCCTTGTGGAGCAGACATAGGGATCTGTGGCTTTCCCTCCAGATACCCCAGGGCTGTCACACTTGCCAGTTTGTCGGGAGTCCTGCCTCAGGGTAACAGTCGAAGCAGTGCACGTCAGTCAGGTTCATGTGGAGTGGACAAGGCATTTGTGTGTTTTGGGGAATGGTGGCCCTAACCCTGAGGCTCCTCCCGACTACTCTGGTGCGAATGACTCCCCTTGGGAGGCTAGGAGAGCCTCATCTGGAGCTGAGCAGTGGAAAACGGGGATCCTCCTGAGTCCCGTCGACACCCTCCGGATCCTCTCGAGTGGGGACGGGTGGGGCGGGGAACATTTTGGGTCACAGAAGGGAGTGAATGAGCCATTCAAGGTCCAAGAGGAAAGAGGTGATTTCACCAGAGAAGCCTCAACAGAAAAGGGTCTCACCACGCCTGCAGGGGAGAAGCATCTGGATTTTCTCGAGTTGAAGCGGGGTCATCTCGAGTTACGATGGTGACCCAGAAACCAGCCCTGTGGCATCAGGAGTGTCCAGTCACGGTGACAATTGACAGGCGCCTCTGGGGATTCTTCTCCATTCCTCAGCAGGTCCTCAGGTTTCATGTGGTTCTGAGGCCGGAGCCTGAGCTTTCCTCGCTAATGCTGACATAGGTCTTGGGGTTCCTCTGAAGCCCCCACAGGGGAGTCAGGTCTCGTTCAGCCTCGAGATGTGCACGACGGCTTGCTCCCCATCAGCAGCAGCAGTGTAAGGCTCCTCATGGAGCGGACACAGGGATCTGTGACTTGACCTCGAGGTAATGCCCAGGGCTGTCACTCGTGCCATTGTGTCAGTGGTCGAGCCTCGGTGTGACAGTCGAGGCAGTGTAGGGCAGTCAGGTTCATCTGGAGTGGAGGAGACATTTGGGGATCTTGAGGAATGTTGTCCCGAACCTTATCCTCCTCCCGACTCTCATGGTGCGAGCGGCTGTTCTTGGAATGGGAGGCGAGCGCAGGGACCCATTTCCCGATGAGCAGGGAAAGGGACAAACATCTGGAGCTGAGCAGGGGCAAACGGGGCTCCTCTTGATTCACAGCAGACCATAGGGGTTCTTCTCAAATGGGTCTAGTGGGGAGGCAACTCTTCTTGTCATTGCAATAATGTGAAGGATCCTTTCGAGGTCAAAATGATAATAGGTGATTTCTCCCAAGATGCCCCAGGGGACAAGGGCCTCACCACGCTTGCAAGGGAGAAGCTTCTGGTTGTTCTCGTCTTGCGGTGGGGTTTCTCGAGTTACGACGGGGAGCCCATGGACCCACCACTGTGGCCTCAGGAGAGGCCAGTCTCCATTCCAGTTGCCAGGCACCTCTGGGGAACCCTCCCCAGTCGTCACCGGGTTCGCAGACCTCGTCTGGTGCTGAGGCCTGAATCTGAGCTTTCCTCGCCCGTGCTGACATAGGTCTTGGGGTTCCCCTGGATCCCACAGAGGGAGTTAGGCCTCGTCTAGCCTGGAGACATGCACGGCCACTTTCCTCCCCAGCTGTAGCAGATGTGTCAGGCTCGCTGTCAAGTGGACACAGGGATATGTGGCTTTTGCTTGAGGAACCCCAGGGCTGTCATACGTGCCAGTGTGTTGGGCGTCGATCCTTGGGGTGACAGTCAGTGTAGTGCAGGCCAGTCAGGTTCACCTGGAGTGAACGAGGCATTTGGGTGTCTTGGAGGATGGTAGCAAGACCCCTGATGCTCCTCCCGACAGTCCTGGTGCAAGCATCTCCTGTTGGGATGTGAGGAGAACGCTGGGAAAGATTTCCCAACAGAGCAGGAAAGGAACCGTCATCTGGAGCTGAACAGGGGCAAACGGGCCTCCTCTTGAGTCTCGGCGGGACCCTCAGGGTTCCTCTCGAGTGGGGATGGGTGGGGCAGGGAACCTCTTGAGTCACAGAAAGGGGGTGAATGAGCCATTCGAGGTCCAAGAGAGAAGGGGTGATTTCCCCTGAGACGCCACAGCAGACAAGGTCCTCACAATGCCTGCAGGGGAGAAGCATCTGGTTTTTCTCGAGTTGTGCCGGGGTCCTCGCGAGTTATGATGGGGACCCACAGAAACCTGACCTGTGGCCTGAAAAGAGGCCATTCTCCGTGCCAGTTGACAGGCGCCTCTGGGGATTCCTCCCCAGTCATCGCTGGGTGCTCAGTCCACGTCTTGTGCTGAGGCCGGAGCCTGAGCTTTCCTCGACCGTCCTGACATAGGTCTCAGGGTACCCCTGGGGCCCACACAAAGAGGACAGGCTTCATCTCGCCTATATACCTGCAAGGCCACTTGCTTAACAAGCTGCAGCAGCAGTGTCTGGCTTCCGGTCGAGCGGACACAAGAATTAGTGGCTTGCCCTCGAGGTACTCAAGGGCTGTCACACATGCCAGTGTGTCTGGCGTCGAGTGTCTGGGTGACAATCGAGGCAGTGCAGGGCAGTCAGGGTCCGAAGGTATGGACAAGGCATTTGGGGGACTTGAGGAATGGTTGCATGACCCCTGATGATCCTCCTGACTTTCCAGGTGCGAGTGCCTCCTCTTGAGATGTGAGGGGAGTGCAGGGAACTCTTTCTCGACGGAGCAGGGAAAGGGACCTTCATCTGGAGCTGAACAGGGGCAAACAGGCCTCCTCTTGAATCTCGGTGGGACCCTCTAGGTTCCTCTCGAGTGGGGACGGGTGTTGCGGGGAACATTTTGGGTCAAAGCAAGGGAGTGAATGAGCCATTCAAGGTCCAAGAGGAAAGAGGTGATTTCACCAGAGAAGCCTCAGCAGACAAGGGTCTCACCACGCCTGCATGGAGAACCATCTGGTTTTTCTCGAGTTGTGGCGGGGTCCTCTCGAGTTGTGATGGTGACCCAGAAACCAGCCCTGTGGAGTCAGGAGTGTCCAGTCTCCGTGACAATTGCCAGGCGCCCCTGGGGATTCCTCCCCATTCCTCTGCGGTGTCATGTGGTGCTGAGGCCGGAGCCTGAGCTTTCCTCGCTGATGACATAGGTCTGGGGGTTCCTCTGAAGCCCCCACAGGGGAGTCAGATCTCGTTCAGCCTCGAGACGTGCACGACGGCTTGCTCCCCATCAGCAGCAGCAGTGTAAGGCTCCCCGTCGAGCAGACACAGGGATCTGTGACTTGACCTCGAGGTAATACCCAGGGCTGTCACTCGTGCCATTGTGTCAGTGATCAAGCCTCGGTGTGACAGTCGAGGCAGTGTAGGGCTGTCAGGTTCATCTGGAGTGGAGGAGACATTTGGGGATCTTGAGGAATGTTGACCTGAACCTGATGCTCCTCCCAACTCTCATGGTGCCAGCGGCTGTTCTTGGGATGAGAGGCGAGCACAGGGACCCATTGCCTGATGAGCAGGGTAAGGGACAAACATCTGGAGCTGAGCAGGGGCAAACGGGGCTCCTCTTGATTAGCAGCAGGACCATTGGGGTTCTTCTCCAATGGGGACTGGTGGGGAGGCAACTGCTTGCGTCACTGCAAGAATGTGAAGGAGCCTTTTGAAGTCAAAAAGAAAATGGGTGATTTCCCCCAAGACGCCGCAGGGGACAAGGGCCTCACCCCGCTTGCAAGGGAGAACCTTCTGGTTTTTCTCGTCTTGCCGTGGGGTTTCTCGAGTTACGAAGAGGAGCCCATGGACCCGCCCCTGTGGCTTCAGGAGAGGCCACTCTCCGTGCCAGTTGCCATGTGCGTTTGGGTATTCCTCCCCAGTCATCTCCGGGTCCTCAGTCCTCGTCTGGTGCTGAGGCCGGTGCCTAAGCTTTCCTCGCCCATGCTGACTTAAATCTTGGGGTTCCCTTGGAGCCCTCACAGGGGAGTCAGGCCTCGTCTCACCTATAGACGTGCACTAACGCTTGCCTCCACAGCTTCACCAGCAGTGTCAGGCTTCCAGTCGAGTGGATACAGGGATCTGTGGTTTGCCCTCGAGGTACCCTAGGGCTGTCACACGTGCCATTGTGTCGGTTGTCCAGCCTCTGGGTGACAGTCGAGATAGTGCAGGGCAGTCAGGTTCATGTGGCCTGGATTAGGCTTTGGGGGGCCTTGGGGAATGTGGCCGACCCCTTATGCTCCTCCCGACTCTTCTGGTGCGTATGCCTCCTCTTGGGATGTGAGGGGAGCACCGGGAACCCTTTCCTGACAGAGCAGGGAAAAAGACCCTCATCTGGAGCTGAGCAGGAGCAATCAGGGATCCTCTTCAGTTGCGACAAGACCATTGGGGTTCCTCTCGAGTGGAGACTTGTAGGGCGAGGAGCTTCTTGCCTCACAGCAAGAAGGTGTGAAGGAGCCTTTCGAGGTCCACGAGGGAAGGGGTGATTTTCCCTGAGATGCTGCAGCTGTCAAGGGCCTCATCCTGCCTGCAGGGGAGAAGCTTCTGGTTTTTCTCGAATTGTGGCATGTTCCACTCGAGTTACAACGGAGACCTCAGGGACACGCCCCAGTGGACTCAGAAGAGGCCAGTCTTCGTGCCAGTTGCCAGGCAACTCTGGCGATACCTCACCAGTCATTGCCGGGTCTTCAATCCTCGTCTGGTGCTGAGGCCGAAGCCTGAGCATTCCTCGCCCATGCTGATATAGTTCTTGGGGTTCCCTTGGAGCCCCGACAGGAGAGTCAGGCTTCGTCTCGCCTAGAGAAGTGCCCGGCAGCTTGCCTCCCCAGCTGCAGCAGCAGTGTCCAGCTCCTTGTCGAGTACACATAGGGATCTGTGGCTTTCCCTCGAGATACTCGCCCCTGTGGCTTCAGGAGAGGCCAGTCTCCCGTGCCAGATGCCAGGATCCTCTGGTCCTCCCGAATCGTCGTCGGGTGCTCAGACCTCGTCTTGTGAGGCCATAGCCTGGCCTTTCCTCGACCATCCTGACCTAGGACTTGGGGTACACTTGAGGCCCCCACAGAGGAGACAGGCCTCTTCTCGCCTGGAGACTTGCATGGCCACTTGCCTCCCCGGCTGCAGCAGCAGTGTCAGGCTTTCCATCGAGCGGACACAGGAATCTGTGGCTTGACCTCGAGGTACCCCAGGGATGTCACACTTGCCAGTGTGTCTGGCATGGAGTGTCGGGGTGACAATCGAGGCAGTGCAGGGCAGTCAGGGTCCGCTGGAGTGGATGAGGCATTTGGGGGTCTTGGAAAATGGTGGCATGACCCCTGTTGATCCACCTGATTCTCCTGGTGCAAGCGCTTCCTCATGGGAAGTGAAGGGAGTCCAGGGAACCCTTTACCGACGAAGCAGGGAAAGGGACCCTCATCTGGATCTGAGCAGGCTTAAACGGGCCTCCTCTTGAATCTCTGCAGGACCCTCAGGGTTCCTCTCCAGTCGGGACGGGTGGGGCTGGGTACCTCTTGGGTCACAGCAAGGGGGTGAATGAGCCATTCGAGGTCCAAGAGAGAAGGGGTGTTTTCCCCAGAGACGCCACAGTGGACAAGGTCCTCACAATGCCTGCAGGGGAGAAGCATCTGGTTTTTCTCGAGTTGTGGCGGGGTCCTCGGGAGTTATGATGGGGACCCCCAGAAATCAGCCCTGTGGCCTGAGGAGAGGCCAGTCTCTGTGCCAGTTGACAGGCGCCTCTGGGGATTCCTCCCCAGTCATCGCTGGGTGCTCAGTCCACGTCTTGTGCTGAGGCCGGAGTCTGAGCTATCCTCGACCGT
>SJYD01055611.1:25572-47003 GCA_006408635.1 Nanger granti
GGACGGGTGGGGCGGGGAACATCTTTGGTCACAAAAAGGGGGTGAATGAGCCATTCAAGGTCCAAGAGGAAAGAGGTGATTTCACCAGAGAAGCCTCAGCAGACAAGGGTCTCAGCACGCCTGCAGGGAAGAAGCATCTGGTTTTTCTCGAGTTGTGGCAGGGTCCTCTCAAGTTGTGATGGTGACCCAGAAACCAGCTCTGTGGCGTCAGGAGTGTCCAGTCTCCGTGACAATTGCCAGGCGCCTCTGGGGATTCCTCCCCATTCCTCGGCGTGTCCTTGGGTTTCGTGTGGTGCTGAGGCCGGAGCTTGAGCTTTCCTCGCTAATGCTGACATAGGTCTTGGGTTCTTCTGAAGCCCCCACAGAGAGTCAGTTCTCGTTCAGCCACAGCAGAGTAAGACTCCTTGTCGAGCGGACACAGGGATCTGTGACTTGACCTTGAGGTAATACCCAGGGCTGTCACTCAGAGCTTGAGCTTTCCTCGCTAATGCTGACATAGGTCTTGGGTTCTTCTGAAGCCCCCACAGAGAGTCAGTTCTCGTTCAGCCACAGCAGAGTAAGACTCCTTGTCGAGCGGACACAGGGATCTGTGACTTGACCTTGAGGTAATACCCAGGGCTGTCACTCATGCCATTGTGTCAGTGGTTGAGCCTCGGTGTGACAGTCGAGGCAGTGTACAGCAGTCAGGTTAATCTGGAGTGGAGGAGACATTTGGGGATCTTGAGGAATGTTGGCCTGAACCTGATGCTCCTCCCGACTCTCATGGTGCGAGCGGCTGTTCTTGGGATGGGAGGCGAGCGCCGGGACCCATTGCCTGATGAGCAGGGAAAGGGAAAAACATCTGGAGCTGAGCAGGGGCAAACGGGCCCTTCTTGAATCGCAGCAGGACCATCAAGGTTCCTCTCAAAAGGGGATTGGTAGGGCGGGAACTTCTTGGGTCACAGCAAGAATATGAAGGAGCCTTTCGAGGTCAAAGATGTAAGGACTGATTTCCCTCGAGACACTGTGTGCGACAAGGGCCTCACCCCGCTTGCAAGGGAGAAGTTTCTGGTTTTTCTCGAGTTGTGACAGGGTTTCTCGAGTTATGATGGGGACCACAGGAACCCGCCCCTGTGGCCTCAGGAGAAGCCAGTCTCCGTTCCAGTTGCCAGGCACCTCTGCTAAACCCTCCTCAGTCATCACTGGGTTCTCAGTCCTCGTCTGGTGCTGAGGCCTGAGCCTGAGCTTTCCTCGCCCGTGCTGACATAGGTCTTGGGGTTCCCCTGGATCCCACAGAGGGAGTTAGGCCTCGTCTAGCCTGGAGACATGCACGGCCACTTTCCTCCCCAGCTGTAGCAGATGTGTCAGGCTCGCTGTCAAGCAAACACAGGGATATGTGGCTTTTGCTCAAGGAACCCTAGGGCTGTCATATGTGCAGTGTGTTGGGTGTCGATCCTTGGGGTGACAGTCAGTGTAGTGCAGGCCAGTCAGGTTCACCTGGAGTGAACGAGACATTTAGGTGTCTTGGGGGATGGTAGCAAGACCCGTGATGCTCCTCCCGACTGTCCTGGTGGGAGCGTCTCCTATTGGGATGAGAGGAGAGCGCTGGGAAAGCTTTCCCGACAGAGCAGGAAACGAACCATCATCAGGAGCTGAACAGGGGCAAACGGGCCTCCTCTTGAGTCTCGGCGGGACCCTCAGGGTTCCTCTCGAGTGGGGACGGGTGGGGCAGGGAACCTCTTGGGTCACAGCAAGGGGGTGAATGAACCACTCGAGGTCCAAGAGAGAAGGGGTGATTTCCCCCGAGACGCCACAGCGGACAAGGTCCTCACAATGCCTGCAGGGGACAAGCATCTGGTTTTTCTCGTTGTGGCGGGCTCCTCGGACGTTATGATGGGGACCCCCAGAAACCAGCCCTGTGGCCTGAGGAGAGGCCAGTTTCCGTGAAGGTTGACAGGCGCCTCTGGGGATTCCTCCCCAATTGTCGCCGAGTGCTCAGTCCTCGTCTGGTGCTGAGGCCGGAGTCTGAGCTTTCCTCGACCGTCCGGACATAAGTCTCGGGGTACCCCTGGGGCCCCCACAGAGAGGACAGGCCTCGTCTCACCTGGAGACCTGCACAAGGCCACTTGCTTCCCCAGCTGCAGCAGCAGTGTCAGACTTTCCGTCGAGGGGACACAGGAATCTGTGGCTTGCCCTCGATGTACCCCAGGGCTGTCACACTTGCCAGTGTCTGGCGTGGAGTGTTGGGGTGACTATCGAGGCAGTGCAGGGATGTCAGGGTCCGAAGGAATGGACGAGGCATTTGGGGGTCTTGGGGAATGGTTGCATGACACCTGATGATCCTCCTGACTCTCCTGGTGCGAGCGCCTCCTCTTGGGAAGTGAAGGGAGTCCAGGGAACCATTTCCCTATGGAGCAGGGAAAGGGACCCTCATCTGGATCTGAGCAGGTGCAAAAGGGCCTCCTCTTGAGTCTCTTCAGGACCCTCGGGGTTCCTCTCCAGTCGGGACAGGTGGGGCTGGGAAATTCTTGGGTCACAGAAAAGGGGTAAGAATCCATTCGAGGTCCAAGATGAAAGGAGTGATTTCTCTCGAAAAGCCCCAGCAGACAAGGGTCTCACGCCTACAGGGGAGAAGCATCTGGTTTTTCTCAAGTTGCAGCGGGGTCCTCTCGAGTTACG
This sequence comes from Nanger granti, assembly GCA_006408635.1. Taxonomy (NCBI): domain Eukaryota; kingdom Metazoa; phylum Chordata; class Mammalia; order Artiodactyla; family Bovidae; genus Nanger; species Nanger granti. Next base: position 28,231 of record SJYD01055611.1, read on the forward strand.
ACGGTGACCCAGAAACCAGCCCTGTGGCGTCAGGAGTGTCCAGTCTCCGTGCCAGTTGCCAGGCGCCTCTGGGGATTCCATCCCAATCGTCTCAGAGTGCTCAGTCTCCGACTTCTGCTGAGGCCGGAGCCTGAGCTTTCCACGACCGTCCTGATTAGGTCTTGGGGAACCCCTGAGGCCCCCACAGAGGAGTCAGGCCTAGTATCGCCTGGACACGTCCACGGCTACTTGCCTCACCAGCTGCACCAGCAGTGTCAGGAGCCATGTCGAGCGGACACAGGGATCTGTGGCTTGCCCACGAGGTCCAATGTGCTGTCACACATGCCAGGGTGTCGGGCGTCGAGCCTCGGGGTGACAGACAAGGCAGGTCAGGGGACTCAGGTTCATCTGCAGTGGACAAGGCATATGGGGGTCATGGGGAATGGTGGCCCATTCCCTGATGCTCCTCCCAACTTTCCTGGATCGAGAACCTCTTCTTGGGATACGAGGGAAACCCAGATACCATTTCCCTAAGGAGCAGGAAAAGGGACCATCATCTGGAGCTTAGCAGGGGCAAACTGGGCTCCTCTTGAGTCGCACTGGGTCCCTTGCGATTCCTCTCGACTGGAGACGTGAGGGGTGGAGAACTTCATGGTTCAAAGCCAGGTGCTGAAGGAGCCCTTGGAGGTCCAAGAGGGAAGGGGTGATTTCCCCCGATAAGTCGCAGCGGATAAGGGCCTCAGCCTGCTTGCAAGGGAGAAGATTCTGGTTTTTCTCGAGTTGCGACGGGGTTTCTCCAGTTACGACGGGGAACCCATGGACCCGCCCCTGTGGCCTCAGGAGAGGCGACTATCTGTGCAAGTTGCCATGCGCCTTTGGGGATTCCTCCCCAGTCATCGACGGGTCCTCAGTCCTCGTCGGGTGCTGAAGTCGGTACATGAGCTTTCCTCGCTCATGCTGACATAAATATTAGGGTTCCCATAGAGCCCCAAAGGGGAGTCAGGCCTCTTCTCGCCTGGAGACGTGCACTTCCGCTTGCCTACGCAGCTGCACAGCAGTGTAAGGCTCCCCGATGGGTGGACACATGATTCTGTGACTTGACCTCGAGGTGCTACTCAGGGCTGTCACACGTGCCAGTGTGTCAGGATTGGAGCCTCGAGGTGACAGTCGATGAAGTGCAGGGCATACAGGTTCATCTGAAGTGAACGAGGTATTTGGTGGTCTTGGGGAATGGTGGCAAGACCCTGATGCTCCTCCCGTCTGTCCTAGTGCCAGTGTCTCCTGTTGGGATGTGAGGGGAGCGCTGGGATCCCTTTCCGGACAGAGCATGAAAGGGACCCTCATCTGGAGCTCAACAGGTATAATGGTTCTTCTTTTCCTTCTTGGCGGGACCCTCGGTGTTCCTTTCGAGGTGGACGGGTGGGGCGGGGAACTTCCTTGTTCACAGCAAGGTGAATGACCCTTTTGAGGTCCAAGAGAGAAATGGTGATTTCCCCCGAGATGCCACAGCAGACAAGGTCATCACCCTGCTTGCAAGGGAGAATATTTAGATTTTTCTCAAGTTGTGGCTGGGTCCTCTCGAGTACGACGGGGTACCAATCGTCTCGCCCCTGTGGCCTCAGGAGAGGCCAGTCTCAGTGCCAGTTGCCTGGCGCCTCTGGGGATTCCTTCCCAATCCTCTCAGAGTGCTTAGTCCTCGACTTGTGCTGAGGTCAGAGCCTCAGCTTTGCTTGACGGTCCTGACTTATGTTTTGGGGTACCCCTGAGGCCCCCACAGAGGAGACAGTCCTTGTCTTGCCTGGACATGTGCACGGCTACTTGCTGACCAGCTGTAGCAGCACTTACAGACTCCATGTCGATTGGATACAGTGATCTGTGGCTTGCCCTCGAGGTAATACCCAGGCCTGTAACACGTGCCAGTGTGTCAGGCTTCGAACATCCGGGTGAAAGTCAAGGCAGTGCAGGGCAGTCAGGTTCATCTGCAGTGGACAAGGCATTTGGGCGTCTTGGGGAATGGTGGCCCAACCCCTTTTGCTCCTCTCGACTTTCCTGGCACGAGCACCTCCTCTTGGGATGCGAGGGAAGCCCCAGATAACATTTCCCTAAGGAGCAGGAAAAGGGACCATCATCTGGAGCTTAGCAGGGGCAAACGGGGCTCCTCTTGATTCGCAGCGGGTGCCCTTGGCTTCATCTCGCTTTGAAACGGTAGTGGCAGGGAACTCCTTGTGTCACAGCAATGGAGTGAAGGAGCCCTTCGAGGTCCAAGAGAGAAGGGGTGATTTCCCCCAAGACGCTGCAGCAGATAAGGGCCTCACCTCGCTTGCAAGAGAGAAGCTTCTGGTTTTTCTCGAGTTGCAGTGGGGTTTCTCGAGTTACGATGTTTAGCCCATGGACCCTCCCTTGTGGACTCAGTAGAGGGCAGTGTCTGTGCCAGTTGCCATGCGCCTTTGGGGATTCCACCCCAGTCATCGCGGGGTCCTCTGTCCTCGTCTGGTGCTGAAGCCGGAACTGGAGCTTCCTCGCTCATGCTGACATAAATCTTGGCGTTCCCATGAAGCCCCCACAGGAAAGTCAGGTCTCCTCTCGCCTGGAGACGTGCACTGCCGCTTGCCTCCACAGCTGAACAGCAGTGTAAGACTCCCCGTCGAGTGGACACAGGGATCTGTGACTTGACCCCGAGGTATTACCCAGGTCTGTCACACGTGCCAGTGTGTCAGGATTGGAGCCTCGGGGTGACAGTCTACGAAGTGCAGGGCAGTCAGATTCATCTGGAATGAACGAGGTAATTGGGGGTCTTGGGGAATGGTGGCAAGACCCCTGATGCTCCTCCCGACTCTCCTGGTGCGAGTGTCTCCAGTTGGGGTGTGAGGGGAGCGCTGGGATCCCGTTCCCAACAGAGCAAGAAAGGGACCCTCATCTGGAGCTCAGCAGGGGATAACAGGGCTCCTTTTCATTCTTGGTGGTACCCTCGGTATTCCTCTCCAGTAGGGACGGTTGGAGGGGGAGAACTTCTTGGGTGACAGCAAAATGGTGAACGACCATTTTGAGGTTCAAGAGAGAAGGGGTGATTTTCCCCGAGATGCCACAGCGGACAAGGTCTTCACCTCGCTTGAAGGGGAGAATATTTAGGATTTTCTCAAGTTGTGGTGGGGTCCTCTAGAGAATGACGGGGAATCAATGGTCTCGCCCCTGTGGCCTCAGGAGAGGCCAGTCTCCGTGCCAGTTGACAGGCGCCTCTGGGGATTCCTCCCCAATCGTCTCAGGGTGCTCAGACCTCGGCTTGTGCTGAGGCCGGATACTGAGCTTACCTCGACAGGAGACAGTCCTCATCTCGCCTGGACACGTGCACGGCTACTTGCTGACCAGTTGTATCAGCAGTGACAGGCTCCATGTCGAGCGGACACAGGGATCTGTGGCTTGCCCTCGAGGTCCAATGTGCTGTCGCACGTGCCAGTGTGTCGGGCGTCGAGCCATGGGGTGACAGTTAAGACAGTGCAGGGCAGTGAGGTTCATCTGCAGTGGACAAGGCATTTGGGGGTCTTGGGGAATGGTGGCCCAATCCCTGATGCTCCTCCCGACTTTCTTGGTGCAAGCACCTGCTCTTGGGATGCGAGGAAAGCCCCAGATACATTTCCCTAAGGAGCAGGAAAAGGGACCATCATCTGGAGCTTAGCAGGGGCAAATGGGGCTCCTCTTGAGTCGCAGCGGGTCCCTTTGTATTCATCTCGCGGGGCGGGGAACACCTTGTGTCACAGCAAGGGGGTGTAGGAACCCTTCAAAGTCCAAAAGGGAAGGGGTGATTTCCCCCGAGACCCCACAGCAGATAAAGGCCTCATCACGCATGAAAGGGAGAAGCTTCTGGTTTTTCTCGAGTTGCAACCGGGTTCTCGAGTTACGACGGGGAGCCATTGGCGCCACCCCTGTGGCCTCAGGAGAGGCCAGTCTCCGTGCCAGTTGACAGGCGCCTCTGGGGATTCCTCCCCAATCGTCTCAGGGTGCTCAGACCTCGGCTTGTGCTGAGGCCAGATACTGAGCTTACCTCGACAGGAGACAGTCCTCATCTCGCCTGGACACGTGCACGGCTACTTGCTGACCAGTTGTATCAGCAGTGACAGGCTCCATGTCGAGCGGACACAGGGATCTGTGGCTTGCCCTCGAGGTCCAATGTGCTGTCGCACGTGCCAGTGTGTCGGGCGTCGAGCCATGGGGTGACAGTTAAGACAGTGCAGGGCAGTGAGGTTCATCTGCAGTGGACAAGGCATTTGGGGGTCTTGGGGAATGGTGGCCCAATCCCTGATGCTCCTCCCGACTTTCTTGGTGCAAGCACCTGCTCTTGGGATGCGAGGAAAGCCCCAGATACATTTCCCTAAGGAGCAGGAAAAGGGACCATCATCTGGAGCTTAGCAGGGGCAAATGGGGCTCCTCTTGAGTCGCAGCGGGTCCCTTTGTATTCATCTCGCGGGGCGGGGAACACCTTGTGTCACAGCAAGGGGGTGTAGGAACCCTTCAAAGTCCAAAAGGGAAGGGGTGATTTCCCCCGAGACCCCACAGCAGATAAAGGCCTCATCACGCATGAAAGGGAGAAGCTTCTGGTTTTTCTCGAGTTGCAACCGGGTTCTCGAGTTACGACGGGGAGCCATTGGCGCCACCCCTGTGGCCTCAGGAGAGGCCAGTCTCCGTGTCAGTTGCAATTCGCATCTGGGGATTCCTCCCCAGTCGTATCAGGGTGCTCAAACCTCGACTTGTGCTGAGGCTGGAGCCTGAGCTTTCCTCGACCATCCTGACCTAGGTCTCTTGGTACCCCTGAGGCCCCCACAGAGGAGACAGATCTCGTCTCGCCTTGACATGTGCACGGGTATTTGCCTGACCCGCTGGAGCAGTAGTGTCAGGCTCACTGGTGAGCGGACACAGTGATCTGTGGCTTGCCTTCGAGGTAATACCCAGGGCTGTCACACGTGCCAGTGTGTCAGGCTTCGAGCCTCAGGGTTGCAGTCAAGGCAGTGCAGGGCAGTCAGGTTCATCTGCAGTGGACAAGGCATTTGGGCGTCTTGGGGAATGGTGGCCCAACCCCTGATGCTCCTCGCGACTTTCCTGGTGCGAGCACCTCCTGTTGGGATGCGAGGGAAGCCCCAGGTACNCAAGGCAGTGCAGGGCAGTCAGGTTCATCTGCAGTGGACAAGGCATTTGGGCGTCTTGGGGAATGGTGGCCCAACCCCTGATGCTCCTCGCGACTTTCCTGGTGCGAGCACCTCCTGTTGGGATGCGAGGGAAGCCCCAGGTACCATTTCCCTAAGGAGCAGGAAAAGGGACCATCATCTGGAGCTTAGCATGGGCAAACTGGGCTCCTCTTGAGTCTCACCGGGTCCCTTGGCGTTCCTCTCGAGTTGAGATGGATGGGTTGGGGAACATCTTGGGTCATAGCAAGAGAGTGAACTTCCCTTTGAGATCCAAGAGGGAAGGGGTGATTTCCCCCGAGATGCCCCATCGGATAAGGGCCTCAGTCCGCTTGCAAGGGAGAAGCTTCTGGTGTTTCTCGAGTTGCGGAGGAGTTTCTCGAGTACGACGGAGAGCCCATGGATGCACCCCTGTGGCCTCAGGAGATGACAGTCTCCGTGCCATTTGCTAGTCGCCTCTGAGAATTCCTCCCCAATGGTCTCAGGGTGCTCTGTCCTCGACTTGTGCTGAGGCAAGTGCCTGAGCTCTCCTTGACAATCCTGACCTAGGGCTTGGGGTTCCCCTGAGGCCCCAACAGAGGAGACAGACCTCGTCTCGCCTGGACACCTGCACGACTACTTGTCTGACCAGCTGCAGCAGCAGTGACAGGCTCCATGTCGAGCGGACACAGGGATCTGTGGCTTGCCCTCGAGGTACTACTCAGCGGATAAGGCCCTCACTCCGCATGCAAGGGAGAAGCTTCAGGTTTTTCTCGAGTTGCAGTGGGGTTACTCGAGTTATGACGGGGAGCCCATGGGCCCGCCCCTGTGGCCTCAGGAGAGGCCAGTCTCCGTGCCAGTTGCAATGCGCCTTTGGGGATTCCTCCCCAGTCATCGGCGGGTCCTCAGTCCTCATCTGGTGCTGAAGCCATTACCTGAGCTTTCCTCGCCTATGCTGACATAAATCTAGGAGTTCCCATGGAGTCCCCACAGGGGAGACAGGCCTCTTATCGCCAGGAGAGGTGCATTGCCACTTGATTCCGCAGGTGCAGCTGCAGTGTAAGACTCCCCGTCGAGTCGACACAGGGATCTGTGACTTGACCTAGAGGTACTACCCAGTGCTGTCACACGTACCAGTGTGTCAGGCTTGGATCCTCGGTGTGACAGTCAACGAAGTGCAGGGCAGTCAGGTTCATCTAGAGTGAACGAGATATTGGGGATCTTGAGGAATGGTGGTAAGACCCCTGATGCTCCTCCTGACTCTCCTGGTGCGAGTGTCTCCTGTTGGAATGTGCAGGGAGCGCTGGGAACCCTTTCCTGAGAGAGCAGCAAAGGGACCCTCATCTGGAGCTCAGCAGGGGAAAACAAGGCTCCATTTCATTCTTGGCGGGACCCTTGGTGTTCCTCTCGAGTGCGGACGGGTTGGGAAAGGAACTTTTTGGGTCACATCAAGAAGGTGAACGACCCTTTTGAGGTCCAAGAGAGAAGAGGTGATTTTCCCAGAGATGCCACTGCGGACAAGGTCCTCACCCCGCTTGCAGGGGAGAATCTTTTGGATTTTCTTAAGTTGTGGCGGGGTCCTCTCAAGTTAAGATGGGGACAACAGGTTCTCGCCCCTGTGGCCTCAGGAGAGGCCAGTCTCCGTGCCAGTTCCTAGTCATGTCTGGGGATCCTCTCCAATCGTCTCAGGGTGCTCAGTCCTCGACTTGTGCTGAAGCCGGAGCCTGTGCATTCGTCGACCGTCCTGACCTAGTTCTTGGGGTACCACTGAGTCCCCCGAATACAAAATAGGCCTCATGTCTCCTGGACACTTGCACGGCTACTTGCCTGACCAGCTCCAGCAGCAGTGTCAGGCTCCATGTCTAGCGGACACAGGGAACTGTGGCTAGACTTCGAGGTCCAAAGGGCTGTCACACGTGCCATTCGGTCGGGCGTCGAGCCTCAGGAAGACAGTCAAGGCAGTGCAGGGCAGTCAGGTTCATTTGCAGTGGACAAGGCATTTGGGTGTCTTGGGAAACTGTGGCCCAAACCCTGATGCTCCTCCCGACTTTCCTGGTGGGAGACCCTCCTCTTGGAATCCGAGGGAAGCCCCAGGAAACCTTTCTCTAAGGAACAGGAAAAGGGACCATCATTTAGAGTTTAGCAGGGGCAAACGGGGCTCCTCTTGAGTCTCAGCGGGTCCATTGGCGTTCCACTTGTGTGTGACGGTTGTGGCCGGGAACTCATTGTGTCACAGCAAGGGAGTGAAGGAGCCCTTCCAGGTCCAAGAGGGAAGGGATGATTTCACACGAGACACCGCAGGGGATAAGGGCCTCACCTGGCTTGCAAGGGAGAAGCTTCTGGTTTTCTCGAGTTGGGGCGGAATTTCTCGCGTAATGACGGGGAGGCCATGGACCCGCCCCTGTGGCTGCAGGAGAGGCCAGTCTCCATGCCAGTTGCCATGCACCATAGGGGATTCCTCCCCAGTCATCGCCGGGTCCTCAGTGTTTATCTGATACTGAAGCCGGTACCTGAGCTTTCCTCGCCAATGCTGACATAAATCTTGGTGTTCCCATGGAGCCCCCACAGGGGAGTCAGGCCTCGTCTCGCCTCGAGTCGTGCACTGCCGCTTGCCTCCGCAGCTGCAGCAGCAGTGTAAGGCTCCCCATCGAGTGAACACAGGAATCTGTGACATGACATCGAGGTACTACCCAGGGCTATCACAGGTGCCCGTGTGTCAGGCGTCGAGCATCGGTGTGACAGTCGACGAAATGCAGGGCAGTCAGGTTCATCTGGAGTGAACGAGGTATTTGGGGGTCTTGGGGAATGGTGGAAAGACCCCTGATGCTCCTCCCGACTGTCCTGGTGCCAGTGTCTCCTGTTTGGATGTGAGGGGAGCGCTGGGAACCCTTTACCGACAGAGCAGGAAAGAGACCCTCATCTGGAGCTCAGCAGGGGAAAACAGGGCTCCATTTCATTCTTGGCAGGACCCTCGGTGTTCCTCTCGAGTGTGGACGGGTGGGGAAGGGAACTTCTTGGGTCACAGCAAGAAGGTGAACGACCCTTTTGAGGTCCATGAGAAGGGGTGATTTACCCCGAGAAGCCACAGCAGACAAGGTCCTCACCCCTCTAGCAGGGCAGAATATTTTGGTTTTTCTCATGTTGTGGTGGGGTCCTCTCGAGTTAAGACGGGAACACCACGTACTCGCCCCTGTGGCCTCAGGAGAGGCCAGTCTCCGTGCCAGTTCCTAGAGAAGTCTGGAGATCCTCTCCAGTCATCTCAGAGTACTCACTCCTGGACTTGTGCTGAGGCCTGAGCCTCACCTTTGCTCGACCGTCCTGACCTAGGTCTTGGGTTACCACTGAGGCCCCTACAGAGGAGTCTGGCCTTGTCTTGCCTGGACACGTCCACGGCTACTTGCCTGACCAGCTGCAGCAGCAGTGTCAGGCTCCATGTCGAGCGGACGCTGGGATCTGTGGCTTGCCCTTGAGGTCCAATGTGCTGTCACATGTGCCAGTGTGTCGGGTGTCGAGCCTGGGGGTGACAGTCAAGGCAGTGCTGGGAAGTCAGGTTCATCTGCAGTGGACAAGGCATTCGGGGGTCTTGGGGAATGGTGGGCCAAACCCTGATGCTCCTCCCGACTTTCCTGGTGTGAGAACCTCCTCTTGGGGTGTGAGGAAAGCCCCAGGTAATGTTTCCCTAAGAAGAAGGAAAAGGGACCATCATCTGGAGCTTAGCAGGGGCAAACTGGGCTCCTCTTGAGTCGCACCGGGTCCCCTGGGGTTCCTCTAGATTTGAGACGGATGAGGTAAGGAACTTCTTGGTTCATAGCAAGGGGGTGAAGGTGCCTTTTCAGGTCCAAGAGGGAAGCGGTGATTTCCCACGAGACGCCCCATCGGATAAGGGCCTCAGTCTGCTTGCAAGGGAGAAGCTTCTGGTGTTTCTCGCATTGCAGCCGGTTTCTCTAATTACGACGGGGAGCCCATGGACGTGCCCCTGTGGCCTCAGGAGAGGACAGTCTCCGTGCGAGTAAACAGTCACCTCAGGGGATTCCTCCCCAGTCGTCTCAGGGTGCCCTGTCCTTGGCTTGTGCTGAGGCCAGTGCCTGAGCTTTCCTCGACCGTCCTGACCTAGGACTTGGGGTACCCCTGAGGCCCCCACAGAGGAGACATTCCTCATCTCGCCTGGACACCTGCAAGGCTACTTGGCTGATCAGCTGCAGAAGCAGTGACAGGCTCCATGTCGAGCGGACAGAGGGATCTGTGGCTTACCCTCGAGGTCCTACTCATGGTTGTCACATGTGCCATTGGGTCGGGCGTTGAGCCTCGGGGTGACAGTCAAGACAGTGCATGGCAGTCAGGTTCATCTGAAGTGGACAAAGCATTTGGGGGTCTTAAGGAATGGTGGCCCAACACCTGATGCTCCTCCCGACTATCCTGGTGTGAGCACCTCCTCTTGAGATGCGAGGGAAGCCCCAGGAAACCTTTCCCAAAGGGGCAGGAAAAGAGACAATCATCTGGAGCTTATCAGGGACAAACGGGGATCTGTTGAGTTGCAGCGGATCCCTTGGGGTTCCTCTCGAGTTGAGACGGGTGGGGCGGGGAACTCCTTGGGTCACAGCAAGAGTGTGAAGGGGCCCTTCCAAGTCCAAGACCAAAGTTTTGATTTCCACCGAGAGGCCGCAGCGGATAAGGGCCTCACACCGCATGCAAGGGAGAAGCTTCAGGTTTTTCTTGAGTTGCGACCGGGTTTCTTGAGTTAAGACAGGGAGCCCATTTAGCCCCCGCTGTGGCCTCAGGAGAGGCCAGTCTCCGTGCCAGTTGACATGCGCCTTTGGGGATTCCTCCCCAGTCATCGTCGGGTCCTCAGTCCTCATGTGGTGCTGAAGCCAGTAACTGAGCTTTCCTCGCCCATGCTGACATAAATCTAGGAGTTCCCATGGAGTCCCCACAGGGGAGTCAGGCCTCATCTCGGCTGGAGACCTAAACTACCGCTTGCCTCTGCAGCTGCAGAAGCAGTGTAAGACTCCCCGTTGAGTGGACACAGAGATCTGTGACTTGACCACGAGGCATTAACCAGGGCTGTCACACATGCCAGTGCGTCAGGCTTCGAGCCTCGGGGTGAAAGTCGACGCAGTGCAGGGCAGTCAGATTCATCTGGATTGAACGAGGTATTTGGGGGTCTTTCAGAATGGTGGCAAGAACACTGATTCTCCTCCCGACACTCCTGGCGTGAGTGTCTCCTGTTGGGATGTGAGGGGAGCGCTGGGAACCCTTTCCCGACAGAGCAGGAACGGGACATTCATCTGGAGCTCAGCAGGAGATAACGGGGCTCCTTTTCATTCTTGGTGGGACACTCGGTGTTCCTCTCGAGTGGGGACGGATGGGGTGGGGAACTTCTTGGATCACAGCAAGAAGGTGTACGACCCTCTTGTGCTTTAAGAGAGAATGGGTGATTTCCTGCAGGACGCCACAGTGGACAAGGTACTCAACCTGCTTGCAAGGGAGAATCTTTTGGTTTTCTCAAGTTGTGGTGAGGACCACTCGAGTTATGACGGGAACACCAGGGATTCGCTCCTGTGGCCTCAGGAGAGGCCATTTTCCATGCCAGTTGCCAGGCGCCTCTGGGGATTACTCCTCAATTGTCTCAGTACTCAGTCTTCGACTTGTGCTGAGGCCTGAGCCTGAGATTTCCTCGACCGTCTTGACCTAGGTCTTGGGGTTCCCCTGAGGCTCCCACAGAGGAGACAGGCTTCGTCTCGCCTGGACACGTGCACGGCTACTTGCCTGACCAGCTGCAGCAGCAGTGTCAGGCTGAATGCCGGGCGGGCACAGGGATCTGTGGCTTGCCATTTCCTCGACCGTCTTGACCTAGGTCTTGGGGTTCCCCTGAGGCTCCCACAGAGGAGACAGGCTTCGTCTCGCCTGGACACGTGCACGGCTACTTGCCTGACCAGCTGCAGCAGCAGTGTCAGGCTGAATGCCGGGCGGGCACAGGGATCTGTGGCTTGCCCTTGAGGTCCAAAGTGCTGTCACATGTGACAGTGTGTCGTGCGTCGAGCCTCGAGGTTACAGTCAAGTCAGTGCAGGGCAGTCAGGTTCATCTGCAGTGGACAAGTCATTTGATGGTCTTGGGGAATGGTGGCCCAAACCCTGATGCTCTTCCTGACTTTCCTGGTGTGAGCACCTCCTCTTGAGATGCGAGGGAAGCCCCAGGAAACCTTTCCCAAAGGGGCAGGAAAAGAGACAATCATCTGGAGCTTAACAGGGGCAAACGGGGCTCTGTTGAGTTGAGGCAGATCCCTTGGGGTTCCTCTCGAATTGAGACGGGTGGGGCCTGGAATTTCTTGGGTCACAGTAAGGGTGTGAAGGAGCCATTCGAGGTCCAAGAGGGAAGGGTTGATTTCTACCCAGACGCTGCAGCGGGTAAGGGCCTCACACCGCATGCAAGGGAGAAGCTTCAGGTTTTTCTTGAGTTGCGACGAGGTTTTTCGAGTTAAGACAGGGAGCCCATTTAACCGCCCCTGTGTCCTCAGGAGAGGCCAGTCTCCGTGCCAGTTGCAATGCGCCTTTGAGGATTCCTCCCCAGTCATCGGCGGGTCCTCAGCCCTCGTCTGGTGCTGAAGCCAGTACCTGAGCTTTCTTCGCCCATGCTGACATATATCTCGGGGTTCTCATGGAGTTCCCACAGGGGAGTCAGGCCTCGTCTCGCCTGGAGACGTACACTACCGCTTGCCTCTGCAGCTGCAGAAGCAGTGTAAGACTCCCCATCGAGTGGACACAGGGATCTGTGACTTGACCATGAGGCATTAACCAGGGCTGTCACACGTGCCAGTGTGTCAGGCTTCGAGCCTCGGGGTGAAAGTCGACGCAGTGCAGGACAGTCAGATTCATCTGGATTGAACGAGGTATTTGGGGGTCTTTCAGAATGGTGGCAAGAACACTGATGCTGCTCCCGACAGTCCTGGTTCGAGTGTTTCCTGTTGGGATGTGAGGGAACCACTGGGAACCCTTTCCCGACAGAGAAGGAAATGGAAGCTCATCTGGAACTCAGCATGGGATAACGGGGCTCCTTGTCATTCTTGGCAGGACCCTCAGTTTTTCCCTCCCGTGTGGACGGTGGGGCGGGGAACTTCTTTGGTCACAGCAAGAAGGTGAACGACCGTTTCGAGGTCCAAGAGAGAATGGGTGACTTCCCTCAAGATGCCACAGAGGACAAAGTCCTCAGCCTGCTTGCAGGGGAGAATCTTTTGGTTTTTCTCAATTTGTGGCGGAGTCCTGTCGAGTTACAATGAGACCCCAGGGATTCGCCCCTGTGGCCTCAGGAGAGGCCAGTCTCTGTGCCAGTGGCCAGGCACCTCTAGGGATTCCTCCCCAATCATCTCAGGGTGCTCAGTTCTCGACATGTGCTAAGGCCAGAGCCTGAGCTTTCTTCAACAGTCCTGACCTAGGTCTTGGGGTACCCCTGAGGCCCCCACAGAGGAGACAGGCCTGATCTCGCCTGGACACATGCATGGCTACTTGCCTGACCAGCTGCAGCAGCAATGTCAGGCTCCATGTTGAGCAGACACAGGGATCTGTGGCTTGTTCTCGAGATACTACACAAGGCTGAGAGACGTGCCAATGTGTCACACGACGAACCTCGGGGTGACAGCCAAGGCGTTGCAGGGCAGTCAGCTTCATCTGCAGTGGACAAGGCATTTGGGGGACTTGGGGAATGGTGGCACAAACCCTGATGCTCCTCCCTAATATCCTGGTGGGAGCACCTCCTCTTGGGATGTGAGGGAAGCCCCAGATAACGTTTCCCTAAGGATCAGGAAAAGGGACCACCTTATGGAGCTTAGCAGGGGCAAACGGTGCTCCTCTTGATTCTTACCGGGTCCCTTGGTGTTCCTCTCCAGTGGAGACCGGTGGGGTGGGGAACTTCTTGGGTCATAGCAAGGAGGTGAAGTTGCCCCTTGAGGTCCAAGAGAGAAGGGGTGATTTCCCACGAGACGCTGCATCGGATAAAGGCCTCACCCCGCTTGCAATGGAGAAGCATTTGGTGTTTCTCGAGTTGCGGTGAGATTTCTTGAGTTACAACGGGTAGCCCATAGACGTGCCCCTGTGGCCTCAGGAGAGGCCAGTCTCGGTGCCAGTTGCCATGCGCCTTTGGGGATTCATCCTCAGTCCTCGCCGGGTTCTCAGGCCTCGTCTGGTGCTGAAGCCGGTACGTGAGCTTTACTCGCCCATGCTGACATAAATCTAGTGCTTCCCATGGAGTCCCCACAGGGGAGTCAGGCCTCGTCTCACCTGGAGACTTGCACTGCCGCTTGTCTCTGCAGCTGCAGCAGCAGTGTAAGACTCCTCGTCGAGTGGACACAGGGTTCTGTTACTTGAACTTGAGGTAATACCCAGAGCTGTCACACGTGCCCGGGTGTCAGGCTTCGAGCCTTGGCGTGACAGTCGACGCAGTGCAAGGCAGTCAGGTTCATCTGGAGTGAACGAGGTATTTGGGGGTCTTAGGGAATGGTGGCAAGACCCCTGATGCTCCATCCAATTGTCGTGGTGCCAGTGTCTCCTATTGGGATCTGAGGGAAGCGCTGGGAACCCTATCCCGATAAAGNTGCAAGGCAGTCAGGTTCATCTGGAGTGAACGAGGTATTTGGGGGTCTTAGGGAATGGTGGCAAGACCCCTGATGCTCCATCCAATTGTCGTGGTGCCAGTGTCTCCTATTGGGATCTGAGGGAAGCGCTGGGAACCCTATCCCGATAAAGTAGGAAAGGCACCCTCATCTGGAGCTCAGCAGGGAATAACGGGGTTCCTTTCTATTCTTTTCGGGACCCGTGGTGTTCATCTCGAGTGGGGAAAGTTGGGGCGGGGAACTTCTTGGGTAACAGCGAGCAGGTGAACGATCATTTTGAGGTCCAAGATAAAAGAGGTGATTTCCCCCTAGACGCCACAGTGGAGAAGGTCCTCACCTCGCTTGCAGGGGAGAATCATATGGATTTTCTCAAGTTGTTGTGGGGTCCTCTCGAGTTAAGTCGGGGACCACAGGGACTCGGCCCTGTGGCCTCAGCTGAGGACAGTCTCTGTTCTAGTTGCCAGGAGCCTCTGGGGATTCCTCCCCAATCGTCTAAGTGTGCTCAGTCCTCGACTTGTGCTGAGGCCAGTGCCTGAACTTTCCTCGACCGTCCTGACCTAGGACTTGGGGTACCCCTAAGGCCCCCACAGAGGAGAACCCGCCTCGTCTAGCCTGGACACGTGCACGGCTACTTGCCTGTCCAGCTGCAGCAGCATAGTCAGGCTCCATGTCGAGCAGACACAGAGATCTGTGGCTTGCCCTCGACGTCCAAATTGCTGTCACACGTGCCATTGTGTCAGGGGTCAAGCCTCGCTGTGACAGTCAAGGCAGTGCAGGGCCTTCAGGTTCATCTGCAGTGGACAAGGCATTTTGGTGTCTTGGGGAATTGTGGCCCAACCCCTGATGCTCTTCCCGACTTTCCTGGTATGAGCACCTCCTCGTCGGATGCGATGGTAGCCACAGATAACATTTCCCTAAGAAACAGGAAAAGGAACCATCATCTGGAGCTGAGCAGGGGCAAACGGGGCTCCTCTTGAGTCGCACAGTGTCCCTTGTGGTTCCTCTACAGTTGACACGGATGGGGTGGGGAACTTCTTGGATCAGAGCAAGGTGTGAAGGAGCCCTTTGAGGTCAGAGAAGGAAGGGGTGATTTCCCACGAGACACTGCAGCAGATAAGGGCCTCATCGCGCTTGCAATGGAAGAACTTCTGGATTTTCTCGAGTTGCGGTGGGGTTTCTCGAGTTACGACAGGGAGCCCATGGACCCGCCCCTGTGGCCCCAGGAGAGGCCAGTCTCCATTCCAGTTAGCAGGTGCCTCCTGGGATTCCTCCCCAATCTTCTCAGGGTGCTCAGTCCTCGACTTGTGCTGGGGCCGGTGCCTGAGCTTTCCTCGACCGTCCTGTCCTATGTCTTGGGGTATCCTGAGGGCCCCACAGAGGAGAGAAGCCTCGTCTCGCCTGGACACGTGCACAGCTACTTGCCTGAGCAGCTGCAGCAGCAATGACAGGCTCCATGTCGAGCGGAAACAGAGATCTGTGGCTTGCCCTCGAGGTAGGCCCCAGGGCTGTCAGACGTGCTAGTGCATCAGGCATCGAGCCTCAGGGTGATAGTCAAGGCAGTACAGGGCAGTCAGGTCCATCTGAAGTGGACTAGGCATTTGTTGGTCTTGGGGAATGTCATCTCAACCCCTGATGCTCCTGCCGACTTTCATGGTGCTAGCATCTCCTATTGGGATGAGATGGAAGCCCAAGGAAACCTATCCCTAAGGAGCAGAAAAAGGGACCCTCATCTGGAGCTCAGCAGGGGAAAACAGGGCTCCATTTCATTCTTAGTGGGACCCTCCATGTTCCTCTCAAGTGCGGACAGGTGGGGAAGGGAACTTGTGTCACAGCAAGAAGGTGAACGACCCTTTTGAGGTCCAATAGAGAAGGGGTGATTTCCCCAGAGACAGCACTGCGGATAAGGTCCTCACCCCGCTTGCAGGGGAGAATCTCTTGGTTTTTCTCAAGTTGTGGCGGGGTCCACTCGAGTTACGACGGGGACACCAGCTACTCACCCCTGTGGCCTCAGGAGAGGCCAGTCTCCGTGCCAGTTCCTAAGCACTTCTGGGCATCCTCCACAATCGTCTCAGGGTGCTCAGTCCACGACTTGTGTTGAGGCTGGAGCCTGAGCTTTCCTCGACAGTCCTGACCTAGGTCTCGGGTTACCACTGAGTCCCCCGAATACAAAATAGGCCTTGTCTCTCCTGGACACTTGCACGGCTACTTGCCTGACCAGCTGGGCAGCAGTGTCAGGCTCCATGTCTAGCGGACACAGAGATCTGAGGCTAGCTTTCGAGGTCCAAAGGGCTGTCACACGTGCGAGTGTGTCGGGCGTCGAGCCTCGGGGTGACAGTCAAGGCAATGCAGGGCAGTCAGGTTCATTTGCAGTGGTCAAGGCATTTGAGGGTCTTGGGGAATGGTGGCCCAAACCCTGATGCTTCTCCCGACTTTCCTGGTACCAGCACCTCCACTTTGGATGCGAGGGAAGCTCCAGGAATCTTTTCCCTAAGGAGTAAAAAAAAAAAAGGAACAACACCTGGAGCTTAGCAAGGGAAAACGGGGCTCCTCTTGAGTTGCAGCTGTTTTGTGGGGTTCCTCTCGAGTTGAGACTGGTAGTGTGGGGAACTTCGTGGGTCTTAGCAAGGGGTTAAGGAGCCCTAGGAGATCCAAGACGGTAGGGGTGATTTCTCCTGAGACGCCGCAGAGGATAACGGCCTCACCCCACTTGCAAGGGAGAAGCTTCCGGTTTTTAACGAGTTGCGGCAGGGTTTCTCGAGTTACGACGGGGAGCGCATTGATCCGCCCTTGTGGCCTCAGTAGACGGCAGTCTTCGTGCCAGTTGCCATCCGCCTTTGGGGATTCCTCCCCAGTCATCGTCGGGTCCTCTGTCCTCGTCTGGTGCTGAAGTCAGTACCGGAGCATTCTCCACTCATGCTGACATAAATCTTGGGTTTCCCATGGAGCCCCCACAAGGGAGTCAGGCCTTGTCTCTCCTGGAGACGTGCACTGCCGCTTGCCTCCGCAGCTGTAGAAGCAATGTAACGCTCTGAGGCAAGTGGACACATGAATCTGTGACTTGAACTCAAGGTACTACACAGGGCTGTCACACGTGCCACTGTGTCAGGCTTGGAGCCTCGTGGTGATAGTGGACGCAGTTCAGGGCAGTCAGGTTCATCTGGAGTGAACCAAGTATGGGGGTCTTGGGGAATGGTGGCAAGACCCCTGATGCTCTTGCCGACTCTCCTGGTACTAGTGTCTCCTGTTGAGGTTTGAGGGGAGCACTGGGACCCCATTCCCGACAGAGCAGAAAAGGAACCCTCATCTGGAGCTCAGCAGGGGATAACGGGGCTCCTTTTCATTCTTGGTGGGACCCTCGGTGTTCCTCTCCAGTAGGGATGATTGGGGTGGAGAACTTTTTGGGTCACAGCAAGAAGGTGAACGACCCTTTTGACTTCCAAGAGAGAAGGTGTGATTTCCCCCGAGACGCCACTGCGGACAAAGTGTTCACCCTGCTTGCAGGGGAGAATATTTAGGTTTTTCTCAAGTTGTGATGGGGTCCTATCGAGTTAAGACAGGGACCACAGGGACTCGACCCTGTGGCCTCAGGTGAGGCCAGTCTCCGTGCCAGTTGCCAGGCGCCTCTGGGGATTCCTCCCCAATCATCTCGGTGCTCAGTCTTCAAATTTTTCTGGGGCCTCAACGTGAGATTTCCTCGGCCGTCCTGACCTAGGTCCTGGGATTCCTCTGTGGCCCAAACAGAGGAGACAGGCCTCGTCTCGCCTGGACACGTGCACGGCTACTTGCCTGACCAATTGCAGCAGCAGTGTCAGGCTCCATGTCGAGCGGACAGAGGGATCTGTGGCTTGCCCTCGAGGTTCAAAGTGCTGTCACACGTGCCAGTGAGTCGGGCGTCAAGCCTCGAGATGTCAGTCAAGAAAGTGCGGGGCAGGGAAGTTCATCTGCAGTGGACAAGGCATTTGGGGGTCTTGGGGAATGGTGGCCCAACCCCTGATTCTCCTCCTGACTTTCCTGTTTAGAGCATCTCCTCTTGGGATGCGAGGGAAGCCCCAGGGAACTTTTCCCTAAGGGGCAGGAAAGGGACAATCATCTGGAGCTTAGCAGGGGCAAATGGGGCTCTGTTGAGTTGCAGCGAATTCCTTGGGGTTCCTCTCGAGATGAGACGAGTGAGGAGGGGAAGTTCCTGGTTCACAGCTAGGGCTTGAAGGAGCTCTTCGAGAACCAATAGGGAAGGAGTGATTTCCCCAGAGATGCCGCAGTGGATAAGGTGCTCAACCTGCTTGCAAGGGAAAAGCTTCTGGTTTTTCTCGACTTGCACTGAGGTTTCTCGAGTTATGATGGGGAGCCCATGGACCCACCCCTGTGCCTCAGGAGAGGCCAGTCTCCGTGCCAGTTGCCATGCGCCTTTGGGGATTCCTCCCCAGTCATCGCCGGGTCCTCCATCCTGGTCTGGTGCTGAAGCCGGTACCTGAGGTTTGCTCTCCCATGCTGACATAAATCTTGGGGTTCCCATAGAGCCCCCACAGGAAAGTCAGGCCTCGTCTCTCCTGGAGACATACACTTGCCCTTGCCTCTGCAGACGCAACAGCCGTGTATGGCTCCCCGTTGAGTGGACACATGGATCTGTGACTTGACCTCGAGGTACTACCCAGGGCTGTCACACGTGCCAGTGTGTCAGGATTGGAGCCTCGGAGTGACATTCGACGAAGTGCAGGGCATTCAAGTTCATCTGAAGTGAACAAGCTATTTGGGGTTCTTAGCGAATGGTGGCAAGACCCCTGATGCTCCTCCAGATTGTCCTGGTGCGAGTGTCTCTTCTTGGTATGTGACGGGAACTGGGAACCCTTTCCCAACAGAGCAGGAATGGGACCGTCATCTGGAGCTCAGCAGTGGATTACGGGGCTCCTTTTCTTTCTTGACGGGACGCTCGCTGTTCCTCTCCAGTGGGGACCGGTGGGGTGGGGAACATCTTGGGTAACAGCAATAAAGTGAACGACACTTTTGAGGTCCAAGAGAGAAGGGGTGATTTTCCCCAAGA
>SJYD01055611.1:56447-74512 GCA_006408635.1 Nanger granti
AAATCTTGGGGTACCCATGGAGCCCCCACAGGGGAGTCAGGGCTAGTCTCGCCTGGAGACGTGCACTTCCGCTTGTCAATGCAGCTGCAGCAGCAGTGTAAGGCTCCCCGTCGGGTGGACACAGGGATCTTTGACTTGAACTCGAGTTACTACCCAGGGCTGTCACACGTTCAGTGTGTCAGGATTGGAGCCTCGGTGTTACAGTCAACGAAGTGCAGGGCAGTCAGATTCTTCTGGAGTGAACGAGGTATTTGGGTATCTTGAGGAATGGTGGCAAGACCCCTGATGCTCCTCCTGACTGTCCTGGTGCCAGTGTCTCCTGTTGCGATGTGAGGGGAGAGCTGGGAACCCTTTCCCGACAGAGCAGGAAAGGGACCTCATCTGGAGCTCAGTAGGGGATAACGGGGCTCATTTCATTCTTGGTGGGACCCTCGGTGTTCCTTTCAAGGTGGACAGGTGTGGCGGGGAACTTCCTGGTTCACAGCAAGAAAGTTAACGACCCTTTTAAGGTCCAAGAGAGAAGGGATGATTTCCCCCAAGACGCCACAGCAGACAAGGTCCTCACCCCACTTGCTGAGGAGAATCTTTTGATTTTTCTCAAGTTGTGGCTGGGTGCTCTCGTGTTAGGATGGGGACCCCAGGGACTCGACCCTGTGGCCTCAGGAGATACCAGTCGCCGTGCAAGTTGCCAGGCGCCTCTGGGGATTCCTTCCCCATCGTCTCAGCATGCTAAGTCCTCAACTTGTGCTGAGGCCGGAGCCTTAGCTTTCTTCCACTGTCCTGACCTAGGTCTTGGGGTACCGCTGTGGCCCCCATAGAGGAGACAGGCTTCGTCTCGCCTGGACAGGTGCACGGCTACTTGCATGAGAAGCTGCAGCAGCAGTGTCAGGCTCCATTTCGAGTGGACTCAGGGATCTGTGGCTTACCCTCGAGGTCCAAAGTGCTGTCACAAGTGCGAGTGTGTCAGGCGTCGAGCCTCGGTGTGACAGTCAAGGCAGGGCAGGGCAGTCAGGTTCATCTGCAGTGGACTAGGCATTTGGGGGTCTTGGGGAATGGTGGCCCAAACCCTGATGCTCCTCGCGACTTTCATGGTGCCAGAACCTCTACTTTGGTTGCGAGGGAAGCCCCAGAAATCCTTTCCCTAAGGAGTAAATAAAGGAACAACATCTGGAGCTTAGCAGGTGCAAACGGGTCTTCTCTTGAGTTGCAGTGGTTCCCTTGGGGTTCCTCTTGAGTTGAGACTGGTAGTGTGGAGAACTTCTTGGGTCATAGCAAGGGGGTTAAGGAGCCCTAGGAGATCCAAGATGGAAGGGGTGATATCTCCTGAGATGTGGAAGCGGATAAGGGCCTCACCCCACTTGCAAGGGAGAAGCTTCTGGTTTTTTCTCGAGTTGCAGTGGGGTTTCTCTAGTTACTATGGGGAGCACATGATCGCTCCCTTGTGGCCTCAGTAGAGGGCAGTCTTCTTGCCAGTTTCCATGCGCCTTTGGGGATTCCTCCTCAGTCATCGCTGGGTCCTGAGTCCTCGTCTGGTGCTGAAGCGGGTACATGAGCTTCCTCGTTAATGCTAACATAAATCTTGGGGTTCCCATGGAGCCCCCACAGGGGAGTCAGGCCTTGTCTTGCCTGGAGACATGCACTGCCGCTTGTCTCCGCAGATGCAGCAGCAATGTAACGCTCCGAGGAGAGTGGACACAGGGATCTGTGACTTGAGCTCGAGGTACTAACCAGGGCTGTCACATGTGCCACTGTGTCAGGCTTGGAGCCTCGTGGTGACAGTCGACGCAGTGCAGGGCAGTCAGGTTCATCTGGAGTGAACGAGGTATTTGGGTGTCTTGAGGAATGATGGTAAGACCCCTGATTATCCTCCTGACTATCCTGGTGTGAGTGTCTTCAGTTGGGGTGTGAAGGGCGCGCTGGGATCCCGTTCCCAACAGAGCAGGAAAGGGACCCTCATCTAGAGCTCAGCAGGCGATAACGGGGCTCCTTTTCATTCTTGGTGGGACGCTAGGTGTTCCTCTCCAATAGGGACGGGTGGAGCAGGGAACTTCTTGGGTCACAGCAAGAATGTGAACGACCCTTTTGAGGTCCAAGAGAGAAGGGGTGATTTCCCACGAGACGCCACAGCGGACAAGGTCCTCACCCCACTTGTAGGGGAGAATATTTAGGTTTTTCTCAAGTTGTGGCTGGTTCCTCTCGAGTACGAGGGGGAACCAATTGTCTCGCCTCTGTGGCCTAAGGAGAGGCCAGTTTCCGTGCCAGTGGCCAGGCACCTCTGGGATTCCTCCCCAATCGTTTCAGAGTGCTCATTCCTCGACTTGTGCTGAGGCCTGAGCCTCAGCTTTGCTCGACGGTCCTGACCTAGATCTTGGGGTACCCCTGAGGCCCCCACAGAAGAGACAGGCCTCGTCTCGCCTGGACACGTGCAAGGCTACTTTCTTGACCAGCTGCAGCAGCAGTGTCAGGATCCTTGTCGAGCGGACACAGGGATCTGTGTCTTGCCCTCGAGGTCCAAAGTGCTGTCACATGTGCTAGTGTGTCAGGGGTCGAGCCTCGAGGTGACTGTCAAGGCAGTGCAGGGCAGTCAGGTTCATCTTCAGTGGTCAAGGCATTTTGGGCCTTGGGAATGGTGGCCCAATCCCAGATGCTCCTCCCAACTTTACTGGTGCAAGCACCTCCTCTTGGGATGCCAGGGAAGCTCCAAATAACATTTCCCTAAGGACCAAGAAAATGGACCATCGTCTGGAACTTAGCAGGTGCAAACGAGGCTCCTCTTGAGTCACAGCGGGTCCCTTTGGGTTCGTCTCGTGTTGAGACGGTAGGGGTGGGGAACTCCTTTGTCACAGCAAGGGGTTGTAGGAGCCCTTCGAGGTGCAAGAGGGAAGGAGTGATTTCCCCCGAGATGCCGCAGCAGATAAGGGCCTCACCTCGCTTGTAAGGGAGGCGCTTCTGGTTTTTCTCGAGTTGCAACGAGATTCTCAAGTTACGACGGGGAGCCCATGGAGCCACCCCTGTGGCCTCAAGAGAGGCCAGTCTCCGTGCCAGTTGCAAGGCGCCTCTGGGGATTCCTCCCCAATCGTCTCAGGGTGCTCAGTCCTCGACTTGTGCTGAGGCAGTAGCCTGAGCTTTGCTCGACCGTCCTGACCTAGGTCTTGGGGTTCCCCTGAGTCCCTCACAGAGGAGACAGGCCTCATCTCGCCTTGACACGTGCACGGCTATTTGCCTGACCAGCTGCAGCAGTTGTGTCAGGCTCCATGTCGAGTGGACACAGTGATCTGTGGCTTGCCCTCAAGGTAATACCTACGGCTGTCACACGAGCCAGTGTGTCAGGCTTCGAGCCTCGGGATGACAGTCAAGACAGTGCATGGCAGTCAGGTTCATATGAAGTGGACAAAGCATTTGGGGGTCTTAATTTATGATGGCCCAACACCTGATGCTCCTCCCGACTTTCCTGGTGCGAGCACCTCCTCTTGAGATGCGAGGGAAATCCCAGGAAACCTTTCCCTAAGAAGCAGAAAAGGGACAATCATCTGGAGCTTAGCAGGGGCAAATAGGGCTCTGTTGAGTTGCAGCGGATCCTTTGGGGTTCCTCTCAAGTTGAGATGGGTGGGGCAGGGAACTCTTTGGGTCACAGCAAGTGGGTGAAGGAGCCCTTGGAGGTCCAAGAGGGAAGGGTTGATTACCCCGAGACACCACAGCATATAAGGGCCTCACCCCCCATGGGAGGGAGAAGCTTCAGGTTTTTCTCGAGTTGCGACGGAGTTTCTCGAGTTAAGATGTGGAGCACATTTAGCCGCCCCTGTGGCCTCAGGAGAGGCCAGTCTCCGTGCCAGTGGCCATGGGCCTTTGGAGATTCTTCGCCAGTCATCGCCGGGTCCTCAGTCCTCGTCTGGTGCTGAAGCCGGTACCTGAGCTTTCCTTTCCCATGTTGACATAAATCTAGGGGATCCTATGGAGTCCCCACAGGGGAGTCAGGCTTCGTCTCGCCTGGAGACGAACACTACCGTTTTCCTCTGTAGCTGCAGAAGCAGTGTTAGACTCCCCGTCGAGTGGACACAGGGATTTGTGACTTGACCACGAGGTATTACCCAGGGCTGTCACACGTGCCAGAGTGTCAGGCTTCGAGCCTCGGGGTGAAAGTCAACGCAGTGCAGGGCAGTCAGATTCATCTGGATTGAACGAGGTATTTGGGGGTCTTGTGGAATGGTGGCAAGAACACTGATGCTGCTCCCGACAGTCCTGGTGCAAGTGTCTCCTGTTGTGATATGAGGGAAGCACTGGGAAACCTTTCCCAACAGAGCAGGAAATGGAAGCTCATCTGGAACTCAGCAGGGGATAACGGGGCTCCTTATCATTCATGGCGGGACCATCAGATTTCCCCTCGCTTTGTGACGGGAGGGGTGGCGAACTTCTTGGTTCACAGCAAGAAGGTGAACGACCCTTTTGAGATCCAATAGAGAAGGAGTGATTTCCCCCAAGACACCACAGTGGACCAGGTCCTCACCCCGCTTGCAGGGGAGAATCTTTTGTTTTTTCTCAATTTGTGGTGGAGTCCTTTCGAGTTACAACGGGGACCCCAGGGATTCGCCCCTGTGGCCTCAGGAGAAACCAGTCTCCGTGCCCGTAGCCAGGCGCCTCTGGGGATTCCTCCCCAATCGTCTCAGGGTGCTCAGTCCTCGACTTGTGCTGAGGCCGGAGCCTGAGCTTTTCTCAACAGTCCTGAACTAGGACTTTGGGTACCCCTTAGGCCCCCACAGAGGAGACAGTCCTCATCNAGGCGCCTCTGGGGATTCCTCCCCAATCGTCTCAGGGTGCTCAGTCCTCGACTTGTGCTGAGGCCGGAGCCTGAGCTTTTCTCAACAGTCCTGAACTAGGACTTTGGGTACCCCTTAGGCCCCCACAGAGGAGACAGTCCTCATCTCGCCTGGACACCTGCACGGCTACTTGCCTGACTAGCTGCAGCAGCAGTATCAGGCTCCATGTCGAGTGGACACAGGGATCTGTGGCTTGCACTCGAAGTACTACCCAAGGCTGTCAGATGTGCCAGTGTGTCGCACGACGAGCCTCAGGGTGACAGTCAAGGCAGTGCAGGGCAGTCAGATTCATCTGCAGTGGACAAGGAATTTGGGGGTCTTGGGGAATGGTGGCCCAAACCCTGATGCTCCTCCCGAATTTCCTGGTGCGAGCACCTCCTATTGGGATGAGAGAGAAGCCCCAGGAAACCTTTTCTAAGGAGCAGAAAAAGGGACCA
This sequence comes from Nanger granti, assembly GCA_006408635.1. NCBI lineage: Eukaryota > Metazoa > Chordata > Mammalia > Artiodactyla > Bovidae > Nanger > Nanger granti. The sequence continues at coordinate 61,699 of SJYD01055611.1, forward strand.
TCATCTGGAACTTAGCAGGGGCAAACAGGGCTCTTTTTGAGTCGCAGTGGGCCCCTTGGGGTTCCTTTCGAGTTGAGACGGGTAAGGTGGGTAACTTCTTGGGTCACAGCAAGGAAGTGAAGGAGCCCTTCCCAGTCAAAGAAGGAATTGGTGATTTCCCCCAAATGACTCAGCGGATAAGGGCTTCACCCTGCTTGCAAGAAAGAAGCTTCTGGTTTTTTTTGAGGTGGGGCGGGGTTTCTCGAGTTACGATGGGGAGCCCATGGACCCACCCCTGTGGCCTCAGAAGAAGCCAGTCTCCGTGCCAGTTGCCATGTGCTTTTGGGGATTCCTCCCCAGACATCGCCAGGTCCTCAGTCCTCGTCTGGTGCTGAAGCCAGTATCTGAGCTATCCTCGCCCATGCTGACATAAATCTTGGGGTACAGACCCCACAGGGAAGTCAGGCTTCATCTCGCCTGGAGTAGTGCACTGCCGATTGCCTCCAAAGCTGCAAGAGCGGTGTAAGGCTCCCCTTCGAGTGGACACAGGGATCTGTGACTTGAACTCGAGGTTTTACCCAGAACTGTCACACGTGCCAGTGTGTCAGGCTTCGTGCCTCAGTGTGACAGTCTACGGAGTGCAGGGCAGTCAGGTTCATCTGGAGTGAACGAGGTATTTGGGGGTCTTGGGTAATGGTGGCAAGAACCCTGATGCTCCTTGCGGCAGTCCTGGTTCGAGTGTCTCCTGTTGGGATGTGACGGGATCGCTGGGAACCCTTTTCCAACAGAGCAGGAAAGGGACCCTCATCTGGAGCTCAGCAGGGAATAACGGGGCTCTTTTCATTCTTGCTAGGACACTCGGTGTTCCTCAAGAGTGGGGACGGGTGGGGCGAACTTCTCGGGTCACAGCCAGACGGTGAATGACCCTCTTGTGCTTTAAGAGAGAATGGGTGATTTCCCTCAAGTCGCCACAGCAGACAGGGTCCTGAACCCGCTTGCAGGGAGAATCATTTAGTTTTTCTCAAGTTGTGGTGGGGTCCTCTCGAGCTATGAAGGGGTGGCCAGGGACTCGCCCCTGTGGCCTCAGGAGAGGCCAGTCTCCGTGCCAGTTGCCAGGCACCTCTGGGGATTCCTCTTCAATCGTCTCAGAGTGCTCAGTCCTCGAATTGTGCTGAGGCAGGAGTCTGAGCTTTTCTCGACTGTCCTGACCTAGGTCTTGGTGTTCCCATGGAGCCCCCACAGGGTAGTCAGGCCTCGTCTCACCTGAATATGTGCACTGCCGCTTGCCTCCGCAGCTGCAGCAGCAGTGTAAGGCTCCCCATCAAGTGGACACAGGGATCTGTGACTTGACCTCGAGGTATTAACCAGGGATGTCACATGTGCCAGGGTGTCAGCATTGGAGCCACGGTGTGACAGCCAAAGCAGTGCAAGGCAGTCAGGTTCATCTGGAGTCAATGAGGTATTTGAGTGTTTGGGGAAGGGTGGCAATATCCCTGATGCTCCTCCCGACTGTACTGGTGCCAGTGTTTCCTGTTGGGATGTGAGGGGAGCGCTGGGAACCATTTTCTGACAGAGCAGGAAAGGAACACTCATCTGGAGCTCAACAGGTATAACGGGGCTCCTTTTCCTTCTTGGCCCAACCCTTGGTGTTCCTCTCCAGTTGGGACGGGTGGAGCGGGGAACTTCTTGGGTCACAGCAAGAAGGTGAACGACCGTTTTGAGGTCCAAGAGATAAAGGGTGATTTCCCCTGAGATGCCACAGTGGACAAGGTCCTCACACCACTTGCAGGTGAGAATATTTAGGTTTTTCTCGAGTTGCGGCGGGGTTTCTCGAGTTACGACCAGGAGGCCATGGACCCGCCCCTGTGGCCTCAGGAGAGGCCAGAATCCGTGCCAGTTTCCAGGCACCTCTGGGGATTCCTCCCCAATCGTGTCAGGGTGCTCTGTCCTCGACTTGTGCTGAGGCCAGTGCCTGAGCTTTCCTCGACTGACCTGACCTAGGCCTTGGGGCAACCCTGAGGCCCCCATAGAGGAGACAGTCCTCGTCTCGCCTGGACACGTGCACGGCTACTGGCTGACCAACTGTAGCAGCAGTGACAGGCTCCATGTCGAGCAAAAACAGGGATCTGTGGCTTGCCCTTGAAGTCCAATGTGCTGTCACATGTGCCAGTGTGTCGGGTGTCGAGCTTCGGGGTGACAGTCAAGGCAGTGCAGGGCAGTCAGGTTCATCTGCAGTGGACAAGGCATTTGGGGATCTTGGTGATAGGTGGCCCAACCCCTGATGCTGCTCCCGACTTTCCTGGTGCGTGAACCTCCTCTTGGGATGCGAGGGAAGCCTCAGATACCATTTCCCTAAGGAAGAGGAAAAGGGACCATCATCTGGAGCTTAGCAGGGGCAAACGGGGCTCCCCTTGAGTTGCAGTGGGTCCCTCTGTGTTTGTCTCACGTTGACACCGTAGGGGCAGGGAACTCCTTGTGTCACAGCAAGCGAATGTAGGAGCCCTTCGAGGTCCAAGATGAAAAGGGTGATTTTCCCGGAGACCCCACAGCACATAAGGGCCTCACCACGCTTGCAAGGGAGAAGCTTCTGGTTTTTCTCGTTGCAACGGGGTTCTCGAGTTATGACAGGGAGCCCATGGATCCGTCCCTGTGGCCCCAGAAGAGGGCAGTCTCCGTGCCAGTTGCAAGGCGACTCTAGGGATTCCTTTCCAATCATATCAGGGTCCTCAGACCTCTGCATGTGCTGAGGCAGGAGCCTGACCTTTGCTCTACCGTCCTGACCTAGGTCTTGGGGTACCCCTGAGGCCCCCACAGAGGAGACAGGCCTCATCTCGTCTGGACACGTACACGGCTCTTTGTCTGACGAGCTGCAGCAGTAGTGTCAGCCTCTATGTAGAGCGGACACAGAGATCTGTGGTTTGCCCTCGAGGTAATTCCTGGGGCTGTCACACGTGCCAGTGTGTCAGACTTCGAGCCTCGGGGTGACAGTCAAGGCAGTGCAGGGCAGTCAGTTTCTTCTGCAGTGAACAAGGCATTTGGGGGTCTTGGGGAATGGTGCCCCAACCCCTGATGCTCCTCCCGACATTCCTGGTGCGAGCACCTCCTCTTGGGATGCGAGGGAAGCCCAGATATCCTTTCCCTAAGGAGCAGGAAAAAGACCATCTTCTGCAGCTTAGCAGGGGCAAACGGTGCTCCTCTTGAGTCTCACTGGGTCCCTTGGGGTTCCTCTCCAGTTGAGACGTGTGGGGTGTGGAAATTTCTGGGTCACAGCAAGGGGGTGAATGTGCCCCTTGATGTCCAAGAGGGAAGGGGTGATTTCCCACGAGACACCGCATAGGATAAGGGCTAACCCCACTTGCAATGGAGAAGCTTCTGGTGTTTCTCGAGTTGTGGCGGGGTTTCTCGAGTTACAACGGGTAGCCCATGGACGCACCCCTGTGGACTCAGGAGAGGCCAGCCTCCGTGCCAGGTGCCATGCACCTTTGGGGATTCCTCCTCAGTCATCGCCGGGTCCTCAGGCCTCGTCTGGTGCTGAAGCCGGTACCTGAGCTTTCCTTGCCCATGCTGACATAAATCTAGGGCTTCCCATGAAGTCCCCACAGGGGAGTCAGGCCTCGTCTCGCCAGGAGACGTGCACTGCCGCTTGCCTCTGCAGCTGCAGCAGCAGTGTAAGACTCCCAGTCAAGTGGACACAGGGTTCCGTGACTTGAATTCGAGGTACTACCCAGAGCTGTCACACGTGCCTGTGTGTCAGGCTTCGAGCCTCGGCGTGAGAGTCGACGCAGTGCAAGGCAGTCAGGTTCATCTTGAGTAAACGAGGTATTTGGTGTTCTTGGGGATTGGTGGCAAGACGCCTAATGCTCTGCCTGACTGTCCTGGTGCCAGTGTCTCCTGTTGGGATGTGAAGGGAGCGCTGGGAACCCTATCCCGACAGAGCAGGCTAGGGACCCTCATCTGCAGCTCAGCAGGGGATAACGGGGCTCCTTTTCATTCTTGGCGGGACCCGTGGTGTTCCTCTCGATTGGGGAAGGGTGGGGCGGGGAATTTCTTGGGTCACAGCGAGCAGGTGAACGACACTTTTGAGGTCCAAGATAAAAGGGGTGATTTCCCCCTAGACGCCACAGCGAAGAAGGTCCTCACCCCGCTAGCAGAGGAGAATCTTGTGGATTTTCTCAATTTGTGGCTGGGTCCTCTCAAGTAAGTCGGGGACCCTAGGGACTCGCCCCTGTGGCCTCAGGTGAGGACAGTCTCTGTGCCAGTTGCCAGGCGCCTCTGTGGTTTCCTCCCCAGTCGTCTCAGTGTGCTCAGTCCTCGACTTGTGCAGAGGCCGGAGCCTGAGCTTTCCTCGACCGTCCTGACCTAGGATTTGGGGTACCCCTGAGGACCCTACAGAGGAGACCCGCCTCGTCTCGCCTGGAAACGTGCACAGCTACTTGCCTGACCAGCTGCAGCATCAGAGTCAGGCTTCATGTCAAGCAGACCCAGGGATCTGTGGCTTGCCCTAGAGGAAGTACCCAGGGCTGTCACACGTGCAAGGGCGTCGGGCATCGAGCCTCGGGGTGACAGTCAAGGCAGTACAGGGCAGTCAGGTCCATCTGAAGTGGACTAGGCATTTGTTGGTCTTGAGGAATAGTGTCACAATCCCTGATGCTCCTCCCAACTTTCATGGTGCGAGCACCTCGTATTGGGATGAGAGGGAAGCCCTAGGAAACCTTTCCCTAAGGAGCAGAAAAAGGGACCATCATCTGGAGCTTAGCAGGGGCAAACGGGGCTCCTCTTGACTCTCAGCGGGTCCCTTGGTGTTCCCGTCTAGTTGAGACGGGTCGGGTGGTGAACTTCTTGGGTCACAGCAAGAAGGTGAACGACACTTTTGAGGTCCAAGAGAGAAGAGGTGCTTTCCCCTGAGACACCATAGGGGACAAGGTACTCACCCCGCTTGCAGGGGAGAATCTTTTGGTTTTTCTAAAGTTGTGGCGGTGTCCTCTCTAGTTACAACCGGGAATCTAGGGACTCGCCCCTGTGGCCTCAGGATTGGACAGTCTCCGTGCCAGTTGACAGGCACCGCTGGGGATTCTTCGCTAATAATCTTGGTGCTCAGTCCTTGACTTGTGCTGAGCCCGGAGACTGAGCTTTCCTCTACCAGCCTGACCTAGGTCTTGGGTACCCCTGAGGCCCCCACAGAGGAGACAGACCTCATCTCACCTGGTCACGTCCATGGCTACTTGCCCGACCAGCTGCAGCAGCAGTGTAAAGCTCCCCGTCGGGTGGACACACGATTCTGTGACTTGACCTCAGGGTTGTCACACGTGCCAGTGTGTCAGGATTGGAAGTTTGGGTGACTGTCGACGAAGTGCAGGGCAGTCAGGTTCATCTGGAGTGAACGAGGTATTTTGGGGGTCTTGGAGAATGGTGGCAAGACCCCTGATGCTCCTCCCGTCTGTCCTGGTGCCAGTGTCTCCTGTTGGGATCTGAGGAGAGCGCTGGGATCCCTTTCCCAACAGAGTAGGAAAGGGACCCTCATCTGGAGATCAGCAGGGAATAACGGGGCTCCTTTCGTTCTTGATGGGTCCCTCAGTTTTCCTCTCGAGTGGGGATGGGTGGGTCGGGGAACTTCTTTGGTCACAGCAAGAAGGTGAACGACCTTTTGAGGTCCAAGAGAGAAGGGTTGATTTCCCATGAAACGCCAGCACGGACAAGGTCCTCAACCTGCTTGCAGGGAGAATCATTTGGTTTTTCTCAAGTTGTGGCGGGGTCCTCTCGAGTTATGAAAAGGAGGCCAGGGACTCGCCCTGTGACCTCAGGAGAGGCCAGTCTCCGTGCCAGTTGCCAGGCGCCTCTAGGGATTCCTCTCCAATCGTCTCAGAGGGCTCAGTCTTCGAATTGTGCTGAGGCAGGAGCCTGAACTTTCTTCGAACTTCCTGACCTAGGTCTTGGTGTTCCCATGGAGCCCCCACAGGGGAGTCAGGCCTCGTCTAGCCTGGAGACGTTCACTGCCACTTGCCTCCACAGCTACAGCAGCAGTGTAATGCTCCGCATCAAGTGGACACAGGGATCTGTGACTTGACTTCGAGGTTCTAACCAGGGATGTCACATGTGCCAGGGTGTCAGGATTGGATCCTCAGCATGACAGCCGATGCAGTGTAGGGCAGTCAGGTTCATCAGGAGTCAACGAGGTATTTGGGGGTTTGGAGAATGGTGGTAATACCCCTGATGTTCCTACCGACTGTACTGGTGCCAGTGTTTCCTGTTGGGATGTGAGGGGAGCGCTGGGAACCCTTTCCCGACATAGCAGGAAAGGAACCCTCATCTGGAGGTCAACAGGTAAAACTGGGCTTCTTTTCCTTCTTGGCGGGACCCTCGGTGTTCCTCTCGATTAGTGACGGGTGGGGCGGGGAACTTCTTGGGTCACATCATGCAGGTAAACGATCGTTTTGAAGTCGAATAGAGAGGTGTGATTTCCCCAGAGACGCCAGAGCGGACAAGGTCCTCACCACTCTTGCAGGGAAGAACCTTTGGTTTTTCTCAAGTTGTGGCGGGGTCCACTCGAGTTACGACGGGGACCCCAGGCTCTTTCCCCTGTGGACTCCGGAGAGGACAGTCTACTTCCCAGTTTGAAGGCGCTTCTGGGGATTCCTCCCCAATCATCTCAGGATGCTCAATCCTCGACTTGTGCTGAGGCTGGAGCCTGAGCTTTCCTCGACCATCCTGGCCTAGGCCTTGGGGTACCCCTGTGGCCTCCACTTAGGAGACAGGCCTCGTCTCGCTTGGACACGTGCACAGCTACTTGCCTGACCAGGTGCAGCAGCAGTGTCATGCACCATGTCGAGCGGACACAGGGATCTGTGGCTTGCCCTCAAGGCCCAAAGTGCTGTCACACGTGCCAGTGTGTCGGGCGTCGAGCCTCCGGGTGACAGTCAAGGCAGTGCAGGATAGACAGGTTCATCTGCAGTGGACAAGGCATTTGGGGGTCTTGGAGAATGGTGGCCAAACCCCAAATGCTCCTCCCGACTTTCCTACTGCGAGCACCTCCTTTTGGGTGGCGACGAAAGCCCCAGGAAACCTTAAACTAAGGAGCAGGAAAAGGGACCATCATCTGGAGCTTAGCAGGGTCAAACTGGGCTCCTCTTGAGTCGCAGCGGGTCCATTGGGGTTCCACTTGCATGTGACGGTTGTGGCCGGGAACTCCTTGTGTCACAGCAAGGGAGTGAAGGAGCCCTTCGAGGTCCAAGAAGGAAGGGGTGATTTCCCACGAGACACCACATCGGATAAGGGCCTCACCCCGCTTGCAAGGGAGAAGCTTCTGGTGTTTCTCGAGTTGCGGCGGGGTTTTTCGAGTTTCGATGGGGAGCCCATGGACGCTCTCCTGTGGCCTCAGGAGGAAACAGTCTCCGTGCCAGTCGCCAGTCACCTTTGGGGATTCCTCCCCAATCGTCTCTGGGTGCCCTGTCCTCGACTTGTGCTGAGGCCAGTGACTGAGCTTCCCTCGACCGTCCTGACCTAGGTCTTGTGTACCCGTGAGGCCCCCACAGAGGAGAGAGTCCTCTTCTCTCCTGGACACCTGGACGGCTACTTGCCTGACCAGCTGCAGCAACATTGACAGGCTCCATGTCGAGCGGACACAGGGATATGTGGCTTGCCCTCGAGGTCCTACTCAGGGCTGTCACACGTGCCATTGTGTTGGGCGTTGAGCCTCGGCATGACAGTCAAGACAGTGCATGGCAGTCAGGTTCATCTGAAGTGGACAAAGCATTTAGGGATCTTAAGTTATGGTGGCCCAACAACTGATGCTCCTCCCGACTTTCCAGGTGAGAGCACCTCCTCTTGAGATGCGAGGGAAGCCCCAGGAAACCTTTCCCTAAGGAGCAGGAAAAGGAACAATCATCTGGAGCTTAGCAGGGGCAAACGGGGCTGTGTTGAGTTGCAGAGGATCCATTGGAGTTCCTCTCGAGTTGAGATGGGTGGGGCGGGGAACTCCTTGGGTCACAGCATGGGGGTGAAGGAGCCCTTGGAGGTCCAAGAGGGAAGGGTTGATTTCCCCCGAGACACCGCAGGGGATAAGGTCCTCACACCGCATGCGCGGGAGAAGCTTCAGGTATTTCTCGAGTTGCAACGGGGTTTCTCAAGTTTAGACGGGGAGCCCATTTAGCTGTCCCTGTGGCCTCAGGAGAGGCCAGTCGCCATGCCAGTTGCCATGCGCCTTTGAGGATTCCTCCCCATCATCGCCGGGTCCTCAGTGGTCATCTGGTACTGAGCCGGTACCTGAGCTTTCATCGCCCATGCTGACATGAATCTTGGGGTTCCCATGGAGCCCCCACAGGGGAGTCAGGCCTCATCTCACCTGGAGTCATGCACTGCCGCTTGCCTCCGCAGCTGCAGCAGCAGTGTAAGACTACCCGTCGAGTGGACACAGGGATCTGTGACTTGACCACGAGGTATTCCCCAGGGCTGTCACACATGCCAGTGTGTCAGGCGTCGAGCCTCAGTGTGACAGTCGAGGCAGTGTACAGCAGTTAGGTTCATCTACAGTAAAGGAGACATTTGGGGATCTTGAGGAATGGTGGCTCAAATCCTGATGCTCCTCACGACTCTAATCTTAAGAGCAGCAGTTCTTGGGATGCGAGGGTAGCGCAGGGACCCCTTTCCCGATAAGCAGGGAAAGGGACAAACATCTGGAGCTGAGTGGGGCAAACGGGGCTCCTCTTTAGTCACAGCAGGGCCATCTGGGTTCCACTCGAATGGGGATTGGTGGGGCGGGAACATCTTGGTTCGCAGTAAGAATGTGAAGGAACCTTTTGAGGTCAAAGAGGTAAGGGGTGATTTCCCCAGAGACACCGCAAGGGACAAGGGCCTCACCCCAATTGCAAGGGAAAAGCTTCTCGTTTTTCTCAAGTTGTGTCGGAGTTTCTCAAGTTACCTCGGGGAGCCAATGGACACGCCCCTGTGGCTTCAGGATAGGCCTGTCTCCGAGCCAGTTGCCATGCGCCTCTGTGGATTCCTCCCAAGTCATCGCCGGGTCCTCAGTCCACGTCTGGTCCTGAGGCCGGTGACTGAGCTTTCCTCGCCCATGCTGACATAGATCTTGGGGTTCCCATGGAGCCTCCACAGGGAAGTCAGGCCTCGTCTCCCCTGGAGACGTGCACTGCAAATGCCTCCCCAGCTTCAGCAGCAGTGTCAGGATTCCCGTCGAGCGGATACAGGGATCTGTGGCTTGCCCTGGGCTGACATTCGAGGCAGTGCAGGGCAGTCAGGTTCATCTGGAGTGGATGAGACATTTTGGGGTCTTGAGGAATGGTGGCCCAACCCCTGCTACTCCTCCCAACTCTACTGGTGTGAGCGCCTCCACTTGGGATGCGAGGGGAGTGCCAGGAACCCTTTCCCAATGGAGCAGTTAAAGGGACCCTTCTCTAGAGCTGAGCACGTGGAAAGGGGGCTCCTCTTCAGTCACGGTGGGACCCTCGGGGTTCCTCTCCAGTGGGGACGGGTGGGGTGGGGCACTTCTTGGGTCACATCAAGGGTGTGAAAGTGCCTTAGGATGTCCGTGAAGGAAGGGGTGATTTCCCTGGAGATGCCCCAGCGGACAAGGGTCTCACACCGCCTGCAGTGGAGAAGCTTCTGGTTTTACTCGAGTTGTGGTGGGGTCCTATCGAGTAAAGATGGGCAACCCAGGGACCCGCCCCTGTGGCCTCTGTTGTGGGCAGTCTCCGTGCCAGTAGCCAGATGCCTCTGGTGATTCCTCCCCAGTCGTCGCTGGGTCCTCAGTCCTCGTCTAGTGCTGAGGTCAGAGCCTGATCTTTTCTCGCCTGTGCTGCCATAGGTCTTGTGGTTCCCCTGGAGCCCCCACAGGAGAGTCAGGCCTCATCTCTTCTGGAGACTTGCATGGCCTCTTGCCTCCCCAGCTGCAGCAGCAGTGTCAGGCACCCCTTTGAGCGGACACAGGGATCTGTGGCTTGCTCTCGAGGTTCCCCAGATCTGTCACACTTGCTAGTGTGTCGGGCATCAAGCCTTGAGGTGACAGTCGAGGAAGTGCAGGGCCGTCAGTTTCTTCTGGAATGGAGGAGGAATTTGGGGGTCTTGGGAAATGGTGGCCCGACTCCAGATGCTCTTCCTGACACTCCTGGTGTGAGCGCCTCTGTTTGAGGTGTGAGGGGAGGACCAGGAACACTTTCTCGATGGAGCAAGGACAGGGACCCTCATCTGAAGCTGAGCAGAGGCAAATAAGGCTCCTCTTGAATCGTGGCGGGACCCTTGGGGTTCCTCTCGAGTGGGGACGGGTAGGGCGGGGAACATTTTGGGTCACTGCAAGGGGGAGAAGGAGACTTTTGAGGTCCAAGAGGGAAGGGGTGATTTCCCCCGAGATGACGCAGCAGGCAATGGCCTCACACGGCCTGCAGGGTGGAAGCTTCTGGTTTTTCTTGAGTTGTGGCAGGGTCCTCTCTAGTTACGAAGGCTACCACAGGGACCCGAAGCTGTGGCCTCAGGAGAGGCCAGTCTCCTTGCCAGTTGCCAGGCGCCTCAGGGGATACCTCCTCATTCGTCGCCGGGTTCGCAGTTTTCGTCTGGTCATGAGGACAGAATGTGAGCTTTCCTCGCCCGTGCNGCTACCACAGGGACCCGAAGCTGTGGCCTCAGGAGAGGCCAGTCTCCTTGCCAGTTGCCAGGCGCCTCAGGGGATACCTCCTCATTCGTCGCCGGGTTCGCAGTTTTCGTCTGGTCATGAGGACAGAATGTGAGCTTTCCTCGCCCGTGCCGACCTAGGTCCTGGGGTTTCCCTGTATCCCCCACTGGGGAGTCAGGCCTCGTCTCACCTGGAGACGTGCACAGCCGCTTGCCTCCCCAGCTCGAGCAGCTCTGTCACGCTCCCCATCCTGTAAACACAGGGATATGATGCTTTCCCTCAAGGTACACCAGGGTTGTCACACGTGCCAGTGTGTCAGGCGTCGAGCCGCGGGGTGAGAGCCGAGGCAGTGCAGGGCAGTCAAGTTCATCTGTAGTGGATGAGGCATCTGGGGGTCTTGGAAAATAGTGGCCCGACTCCTTATGCTCCTCCCGAATCTCCTGGTGCGAACGCCTCCTGGGATGCGAGGGGAGCGCCGGGAACCCATTTCCAACGGAGCAGGGCAAAAGACCTTCATCTGGAGCTGAGCAGGGGCAAATGGAGCTAATCTTGAGTCGCGACGGGACCCTCGGGGTTCCATTCGAGTGGGGAAGTTTGGTGCGGGGAATTTCTTGGGTCAGAGCAAGGGTGTGAAGGAGCGTTTCGAAGTCCAAGAAGGAAGGAGGGAGTTCTCCCAAGACAAGGCAGCGGACAAGAGACAGCCCACCCGTCGCAGAGAAGCTTCTGGTTTTTCTGGAGTTACGGTGGGGTCCAATCGAGTTACAACGGGAATCCCAGGGAACCGCCCCTGTGGCTTCAGGAGAGGCCAGTTTCCATGCCAGTTGCCAGGAGCCTCTGGGGATTCCTCTTCAGTGGTCGCTGGGTCCTCAGTCCTCGTCTGTTGCTGAGGCCGGAGCTTGGGCATAGCTCGCCCATGGTGACTTAGGTCTTGGGTTTCCACTGGGGCCCCCACAGTGGAGTCAGGCCTCATTTTGCCTGGAGACTTATATGGCCGCTTGCCTCTACAGCTACAGCAGCAGTGCCAGGCTGCCTGTCGAGCGGACACAGGAATCTGTGTCTTGCCCTAGATGAACTACTCAGGGCTGTCACACGTGCCAGTGTTTCAGGCTTCAAGCTTCAGGGTGACAGTCGACGCAGTGCAGGGCAGTCAGGTTCATCTGGAGTGGACGAGACATTGGGGGACTTCGGGAATTGTGGCCAGACCCGTGATGCTCCTCCCAACCCTCCTGGTGGGAACGGCTCCAATTGGGATGCGAGAGGAGCGCCCAAAACCCTTTCCCGAAGGAGCAGGGTAAGGGACAATCATCTTGAGCTGAGCAGGGGCAAACGGGGCTCTTCTTGAGTCATGGAGGGACCATCGGAAATCGTCCCAAGTGTGGACGGGTGGGGCGGGGAACTTCTTTGGTCACAGCAAGGNACCCTTTCCCGAAGGAGCAGGGTAAGGGACAATCATCTTGAGCTGAGCAGGGGCAAACGGGGCTCTTCTTGAGTCATGGAGGGACCATCGGAAATCGTCCCAAGTGTGGACGGGTGGGGCGGGGAACTTCTTTGGTCACAGCAAGGGGGTGAATGAGCTATTCGAGATCCAAGAGGGAAGGGGGGAGTTCGCCCTAGAAGCCGCAGCAGACAAGGGCCTCATCACGCCTGCAGGGGAGAAGTATCTGGTTTTTCTCGAGTTGAGGCAGGATCCTCTCGAGTTACGTCTGGGACCCCAGAAACCAGCCCTGTGGCCTCAGGAGTGTCCAGTCTCCATGCCAGTTGCCAGGTGCCTCTGGTGATTCCTCCCCAGTCATCGGCGGGTACTCGGGTTTCATCTAGTGCTGAGGCCGGAGCCTGAGCTTTCCTCGCCCGTGTTGACAAAGGTCTTGGGGTTCCCGTTTAGCTGCCACAGGGGTGTCAGGTCTCGTTTAGCCTCGAGACATGCACGGCCGCTTGCCTCCCCAGGTGTAGCAGCAGTGTAAGGCTCCCCGTCGACCAGACATAGGGATCTGTGACTTGACCTCGATGTACTACCCAGGGCTGTCACACGTGCCAGTGTGTCAGGCGTCGAGCTTCGGTGTGACAGTCGGGGCAGTGTAGGGCAGTCAGGTTCATCTGGAGTGGAGGAGACATTTGGGGATCTTGAGGAACGGTGGCCCAAACCCTGATGCTCCTCCGGACTCTCATGGTGCCAGCGTTTGTTCTTGGGATGTGAGGGGAGCGCAGGGACCCCTTTCCCGA
>SJYD01055613.1:32250-43243 GCA_006408635.1 Nanger granti
TTTATCAGAAATAGTTTCAGTGAGTGCAGTTTTTTTTTTTAACCACTCATAATAGCATCGTATAGATTTCTCTTTCCCTTTACTTTTAATCTATTCATGTCTTTGAATTTAGAGTGGGTTTCTTATAGACCCCATGTGCTTAGTCACTCAGTCATATCCAACTCTTTGCAAGTCCATGGACCATAGCGTGCCAGACTCCTCAGTCCATGGGGATTCTACAGGCAAGAGTACTGGAGTGAGCTGCCATGCCCTACTCCAGGGAATCTTCCCAACCCAGGTATCGAACCTTGGTCTCTTGCAATGTGTGTGGATTCTGTACGATCTGAGCCTCCAGGGAAACCCAAAATAAAGATGGACAGCAAGGGCTAGGTATACTTTGTTTTTTTCAATTTCTTTTCATCAATTTCTACCCTTTAATCTGTATATTTATACCATTCACATTAAAAGTGATTATGCAGAGTTTGTTTCAGTTCATTTCAGTTCAGTCACTCAGTCGTGTCCAACTCTTTGTGACCCCATGAATCGCAGCACACCAGGCCTCCCTGTCCATCACCAACTCCCGGAGTTCACTCAGACTAACGTCCATTGAATCAGTGATGGCATCCACCCATCTCATCTTCTGTTGTCCCCTTCTCCTCCTGCCCCCAATCCCTCCCAGCATCAAAGTCTTTTCCTATGAGTCAGCCCTGTGTTTGGCTGGGAGGAAGTGCTGGTCACAGGGGAGTGTCCTGAGTTGGATGTGTGATGCGGAGGATGTTCATTACCCTGACTCCTCCTGAGCTCTGACATCCTTCCTCTGCTGACCGGCTGCCAGACCTTCGGAACAAGGTCCCCACTTCCCCGATTATCCTATGTGGGTGATCGCAGTCAGGGAGCCCCTCTGGCTTTAGAACTGTCCAGATGCTGACCGGTTGCTCTCTGGCCACGTCACACTGGGTAAGCGGTTAGGCGTGGCCACCAGCCTGGGGTGTGGAGACACTCATTCCCCCCACGGGTCCCTCCACTCCACAGAATCCCTGACTTCCCTCTACTGAACAGAGCCGGGATCCACCAACCCCGCACCCAGATCCACCACCCCTGGACCCAGGTTATGTCCCGAGAATCTGTGTGCATAGCCGATGGACATTGCACCTAAAAGCCAGGCCCAAGGCTCCAGGCATAGAGGAGGTGCGGGATTGCCGGGGGACTGCGAAGTCCCCTCTTTTTAGATGGAAAAGATGTTGGGAGTGCCTGGTCGTATATTTGTAACTATCCAGTGCACTTTTAATTCACGTCACCTTCGACTTGGAACCCTGATGAGACCTCGGATTCATCCCTCTGGGCACAGCAACAACAGCACTCAAAGATAGTAGCCCTCTCAAAGATGGCATCGCATCGCAGTGTGGATAGGGAGCCATCATTTCCTATCATGTGCATCTGGGCTCCAGGAAGACAGCAGGGGCGAGGCCTGGGTGGGTGGAGTTCCAGGGGAGTTTCCAGCAAGAGCAGGGATGTGGTCCTTTCTTCAACTCATAGTGGGTCCTGGGATGTCCCTGCTGATCTCAGTCAACTGACCTCAATCCTTGCCTCTCACTTCTCTCGGTAAACCAAGCAGGAAGAATTTGGGAGCCCGATCCTGACAGCCTTCCTGGAGCTGCTGAGACAGGCAATGAGGGCACTCTGGGGCACATGTGTGCTGAGTGATGCTCTCTGTCCTCTATCCCTGTCTTCCTCTGACCATAAAGCTGTGTTACATGCCGTTTGCTGACCTGAGAGCAAGACCTCACCTGGAAGATGTCAAATCCCCAGACTCCTGGTGAGAAGTCCACCAGCCTCTCATCTGGACACTTCTGCCTATGGCTTCCTGGAAATGGCTGCTGCAGGTAAGATAAATGAGAAGGAAGGATGGGAGAATGCCTTCTGTGGTGTGCAACCCCTCACATCTCACTCAGGATCTTCATATTGAACTGCAGGAGGAGCCTGGAAACCCTTCCCTTTCTGATAAAACCACCCCTGTCCCCAACCATGCCCCATACAATCCCAGCAGAGAGAGTGAAGGGGCTCCTTAGCCTGACGGTTCTCACTGCGGGCTCTTAGGTGACTGCAGGGGCATTGCTCAAACGTTCTGAGATGAATTCCCGTCCTTACAATTACTGTGATACAAGCATTTCTCTTTTAGTCCATGTGTGACAGTCTTTTAAGCTGATCATTTTCAGGGCCAGTATCATTCACTAACAAACTTTCTGCTGGTTATTGCATGACCTCTGGGCCATACTGCCATGTCCATCCCAAACTTTGGTGCCCCATGATCCTGGCATGGGGCTCTGAGATGCTGCCTCAGGTTCCTTTAGTGAAGCAGTAGAGGCTCACGGTCCCACATCCCAGTGGAAGAACCAACTGGTCCAGTTTAAAGCGTTTTCCATCTGATCCTGTTGTCTGTTTCCTTTGTGGCCTGCACACCTGTGTCAGCCTCAGAGTACTCCCCCACCTGGGCACTCATAGGGTCAAGTTCAATGGAGACTAATTGTTCCTCAGGGATTATTTCATTCTGTGTTCTTGCTTTTGTTAGTAGTTGTCTTTATTCCTTGTATAGGTTTTCCAGGCTTTGTTCTAGGTACAGGAAATCATCCGCCCACCTTTGACTGTGGTCTCAGCTACTCTGGATGTGGTACTAAATCTGTAAAGGATTTAAGGAAAATCGACAGTCTTAACAATATGTCCTCATGAATACACATAACATGCTATTCTGTTTGAGACTTCTTTTTCCTAAGGCGCTCAGGAAATTCTTCTTGTTGCCTTCTTGTAGATGGCATACATTTTTCTAAGGTTTCTTTGTAGCTACATTTTTCATATTGCTGCTTTTGTTTATGGTGTTTTTCCTATTCCATGGTCTGAGTATTGTTGATTCTTCCAGACCAGTCTGTTGATTTTGCTGTGTTGATCTTTTTTTATGCCAGCTTTCTGAATTTAGTTATATGTGTCAATATTTTCTGTACCTGTTTCCTAAAAATTTTAATTTGAAGATCAAATTCTTACCATGATAGTTTTCTTTTCATTATTGCTGACTTTTATTCATTTTGCATTGGTGCATGTAACTCTGTGCTGGCTTTGTGCTCTTATGATATTTTTTTCTAGTTTTTAAATTAGTAGACTTTTTTTAAAAAGTTGTTTTAATCGACAGATACTTGCTTTATGATGTTGTGTTGTTTCTGCTGTACAACAGGATGAATCAGCGCTACGTATGCATATTCCTCCTTCCTTTTGAGACTTCCTCCCACCCCCTCATCTCACCCCTCTAGGCTGTCACACAGAACCAGGTGGAGCTCCCTGTATTATATAGCAGTTTCCCGCCAGCTATCTTTTGTACACATGCTGCTACTGCTAAGTCGCTACACATGAGACTCTGTATTTGTCAGTGCCATGCTCTCAATTCGTCCTATCCACGCCTTCCCTTGCTGTGTCCACAGGTCCATTCTCTACATCTGTGTCACTATTCCTGCCCTTCAAATAGGTTCATGAGTACCATTCCTACTTTCCATGTATATGCACTTGCTGGGGTCCAGCCCCAGTGGATCCAGGGAATTCAAAGCGGGAATGGAGTCGGTGTCCTAGGAAAAAATTTATTTAATTACAGATATATAGAGAGATTAGAAACAGATAGTGTAGTAGGGAATATTGGAGGAGAAAAAGATGCTGAATAACTTGGTTTACATGGGATACCAATAAAGCTTCGAGACAAGAAGCTTGCACCACCTACATAGGCCACTGGCGCCCACTTGAATATCAGAAGGTGTCCCCCCTTGGGCTCCTTCTCACGTGGAACTTAAATGCCAGGGCAAAATTAGCAGGCTTCTCTGGCACCCATTCTCCAGATGGGAATTTTGCCAGAAAAGGGGAGAAAAGAATGCCATGGGGGAGCTCAGCATCGGTGAAAGACTCACAACTTTATTTTCAAAATCAGCTTATATACCCCAAGTTTTACATAAAGAAATAATGGAATATACAGAGTTATGCAGGGGCAGCAGTCCTGACCCTCATTGAGACCAGGCTTTCTTTTTGCCTACCTTCCTGTATACAAAAGATCTCAGGTGGTTTACATTATCTTCTGGCCAAGAGACCTGTTAACATTTTTATGGCTCTCTTCCTAGATAAATCTCTATCAACCAGAAAACTCTTTTTCCCCAGAAGTGTTTTTTCTTTACTCTGCATCACCCTCAAAGTACTAAATAAAGTTATATTCCTGTAGAACAAAGGTGCAGTGGGTTATAACAAAGAAAGTACTTAACTCAGAGATCTAATGTTGCTAATGCCAGGTCTATTACCTGTTTTTTCTATATACCAGCTATATCTACAAATAAAAGATATGTAAATTTGGCAGCAAGTATTGGCTCAACAAATGAAACCTTTAATCAATCCTATTCTAATGATTTTGACTCCTTCAAAGCCCCTACATTCCTAGGATGTTTTAAGCTCCCTGTGTCTCTCATGGTCCAGAGGTTGCAGATAATCACATGCGTAGCTGTAGGAGTCCGGCAGGCAGGCTAGAAAGCCATCTGAGGGGTTTTTGGATTGAAACACTCTTATTATGCCCAGGAAATTTATTATCTAAAAGCTTTAAATTAACCTTTTCCAGAAAAAGGTGGTGGGGGGACAGCCCCCTGTCAATGTCAGAAGAGTAGATATAAAGCATAACACAGTAAAGCAGGCAGACTCTGGTTTTTGGGGGTGGATGCTCAGGAAATTCCAGGGGGAACCCCTGAAGCCTGATCACACCATTGCATTTTGTCAGGCTTCAACCTTCAAAGTACTAAATAAAGTTATATTCCTGTAGAACAAAGGTGCAGTGTGTTATAACAAAGAAAGTACTTAAGTCAAAGATCTAATGTTGCTAATGCCAGGTCTATTACCTGTTTTTTCTATATACCAGCTATATCTACAATTAAAAGATATGTAAATTTGGCAGCAAGTATTGGCTCAACAAATGAAACCTTTAATCAATCCTATTCTAATGATTTTGACTCCTTCAAAGCCCCTACATTCCTAGGATGTTTTAAGCTCCCTGTGTCTCTCATGGTCCAGAGGTTGCAGATAATCACATGCGTAGCTGTAGGAGTCCGGCAGGCAGGCTAGAAAGCCATCTGAGGGGTTTTTGGATTGAAACACTCTTATTATGCCCAGGAAATTTATTATCTAAAAGCTTTAAATTAACCTTTTCCAGAAAAAGGTGGTGGGGGGACAGCCCCCTGTCAATGTCAGAAGAGTAGATATAAAGCATAACACAGTAAAGCAGGCAGACTCTGGTTTTTGGGGGTGGATGCTCAGGAAATTCCAGGGGGAACCCCTGAAGCCTGATCACACCATTGCATTTTGTCAGGCTTCCTTCCTCATGACCTTTGCCACAGGTGGTATTCCTCACACTGGCTCCCGGCATGCATTAATATATGTTACTTTTCTAACTTCCTTGGCTCTGTAAACAGGCCCTAAGTGCATCCACCTCACTACAAGTGACTTAAATTCGTTCCTTTTTATGGCTAATATTCCACTGTATGTGGCTACCACAACTTCGTTATCCAGGCATCTGTCAGGTGAAGTCTATTTTGCTTCCATGTCCTGTCTATTGTAAGTAGTACTGCAATGAACATTGGATACAGGTGTCTTTTCAATTCTTCTCTCAGTGTAAATGCCCAGTATTTCTATTGCTGGGTCATATGGTATTTTTAATCCTAGTTTTAAAGGAACCTCCCTAGTGTTCTCTGTAGTGGCTATATCAATTTCCCTTCCCCCGTTTTCTCTAAACTCTCCCCAGCATGTGATGCTTGTACAAATTTTGATCATGACCATTCTGACCTGTATGAGGCCTCACTTCATTGTAATTTTGATGTGCATTTCTTTCATGATGAGTGATGTAGCTCCTCTTTTCATGTGTTTATGTGTTTGTTGTGCCCTCTGTATTTCTTTTTTAAAAGAACAAATTTAGGATTGGAAAACATTCAGCAGATAGTATAGAGAGGACCCATACAGCCACTGTATTCCTCCACTTGGTATCTTCTATTATTATTATCTTGTATTGGTTCAATGGATACAAGTTTGTTTTTTACAATTGATCAACTAATGTCAATATGTCATTATTAACTATTGGCCATTGTTTACAATACATTTTACTTTTGTGTTTTACAGTTCTTTAGTGTTTGACAGATGCATGATATTATCAACTCAGCCAACATGGTATCTTGCAGAGGAGTGTGAATGCCCTATGGATCTCCCATGCTCCATCTGTTCATTCCTCAAAACCTCACTTGGAACCCCTGACTACTGAACGTTTTACTCTTTCTAAAGATTTACATTTTCCAGAATGTAACATTGATGGAATCATACAGGATGTAGGCTTTTTATACTGGCTCCTTCTGCTCATCAATATATATTGAATTGTCTCTATATCTTTTTATGGTTTGAAATGTTTTCTTCCAGGACTGAATAGCATTCCACGAAGCTTACCATAGTTTGTTTACCCACTCATCTACTGAAGGTCATCTTTGGTGATTTCGGTTTTTTGCAACTATAACTTATTCTTCTATTAAAATTTGGTTGAAGGTTTTTGGATGGGCTTAAGGTTTTAGCTCTTTTGAGTAAATACATTAACGTTCATTTGTTAGAACATATGATAAGACTATATTTAGCTTAAAAGAATTTGCCAGACATTTTCCAAAGTATCAGCATCATTGCATTCCCTTTAGCAATGAATTCATTTCCAGTAGTTTGCCTGTTTTGTCTTCATTTAATTGATTGATCATGACCATTCTGACCTGTATGAGGCCTCACTTCATTGTAATTTTGATGTGCATTTCTTTCATGATGAGTGATGCAGCTCCTCTTTTCATGTGTTTATGTGTTTGTTGTGCCCTCTGTATATCTTTTTTAAAAGAACAAATTTAGGATTGGAAAACATTCAGCAGATAGTATAGAGAGGACCCATATAGTCACTCTCTTCCTCCACTTGGTATCTTCTATTATTATTATCTTGTATTGGTTCAATGGATACAAGTTTGTTTTTTACAATTGATCAGCTAATGTCAATATGTCATTATTAACTATTGGCCATTGTTTACAATGCATTTTACTTTTGTGTTTCACAGTTCTTAATGTTTGACTGATGCATGATATTATCAACTCAGCCGAACAGTGTCATGCAGAGGAGTGTAAATGCCCTATGGATCTCCCATGCTCCATCTATTCATCCCTCCAAACCTCACTTGGAACCCCTGACAACTACTGAACCTTTTACTCTTTCTAAANTTACTTTTGTGTTTCACAGTTCTTAATGTTTGACTGATGCATGATATTATCAACTCAGCCGAACAGTGTCATGCAGAGGAGTGTAAATGCCCTATGGATCTCCCATGCTCCATCTATTCATCCCTCCAAACCTCACTTGGAACCCCTGACAACTACTGAACCTTTTACTCTTTCTAAAGGTTTGCACTTTCCAGAATGTAACATTGATGGAATCATACAGTGTGTAGGCTTTTTATACTGGCTCCTTCTGCTTATCAACATACATTGAATTGTCTCTATCTCTTTTTATGGTTTGAAATGTTTTCTTCCAGGACTGAATAGCATTCCATGACGCTTACCATAGTTTGTTTACCCACTCATCTACTGAAGGTCATCTTTGGTGATTTTGGTTTTTGGCAGCTATGACTTATTCTTCTATGAAAATTTGGTTTTAGGTTTTTGGAGGGGCTTAAGGTTTTAGCTCTTTTAAGTAAATACCTTAACGTTCATTTGTTAGATCATATGATAAGAGTATATTTAGCTTAAAAGAATTTGCCAGACAGTTTCCAAAGTATCAGTATCATTGCATTCCCTTTAGCAATGAATTCATTTCCAGTAGTTTGCCTGTTTTGTCTTCATTTAATTGGACTTCTGTGTTTTGGGTTTGTTCCTTCATTTGTGTAGTATTTCTCTGCCTTTTCCATTATTATTATTTTACTTATCATGTTTCAGGTCTCCTTTTCCCAGGCTTCAAGGCTGAATTCTTCCTTCTTTTTTGTGTCTGCCCTCTAAGGTTGTTCCAGTGATTTGTGTAAGCTTCTTATAGGGTGAGATTTGTGTTGAGTTTTTGTTTCTTTGTTTGCTTTTTCCTCTGATGGGCAAGGCTGAGTAGGTGGTAATTCTGTCTGCTGATGATCAGGTTTGTATTTTTGTTTTCCTTGTGGTTTAGATGAGGCGTCCTGTACAGGGGCTATCAGTGGTTTGGTGATGCCGGGTCTTGTATTCCAGTGGTTTCCTTTGTGTCAGTTCTCACTATTTGATATCCTAGGGTTAGTTCTCTGGTGGTCTAGGATCTTGGAGGCATGGACCCATTCTAAAGGCTCAGAGCTTGACCTTGAGTTTTGCATGGGTCTATATATTCTTTTCTGCTTGTCATATACTCCTGTCCACTCTCAGCTGGTATTCTGTATGCACTTTTGTGTCTGAAGGTGTATTCCTGATGTATCCGTGGAGAGAGATGTATTCCACGTCCACCAACTCCTCTTGCCATCTTGTTCCTCCTGGGCAAGATTCGTGAGAGTCCCTTGGACTGAAAGGAGATCTAATTAGTCAATTCTAAAGGATATCAGTCTTGAATATGCATTGGAAGGACTGATGCTGAAGCTGAAGCTCCAGTACTTTGGAGACCTGATGTGAAGAACTGACTCATTTGAAAAGACCCCAATGCTGGGAAAGATTGAAGGCAGGAAGAGAAAGGAACGGCAGAGGATGAAAACTAATTAGTCAATTCTAAAGGATATCAGTCTTGAATATGCATTGGAAGGACTGATGCTGAAGCTGAAGCTCCAGTACTTTGGAGACCTGATGTGAAGAACTGACTCATTTGAAAAGACCCCAATGCTGGGAAAGATTGAAGGCAGGAAGAGAAAGGAACGGCAGAGGATGAAATGGTTGGACAGCATCACCTATTGAATGGATATGAGTTTGAGCAAGCTCTGGGAATTGGAGATGGACAGGGAAGCTTGGCGTGCTGCAGTCCATGGGGTTGCAAACAGTCAGACATTACTGAGAGACTGAACAAAACAGATGAGTCATCAAAATATTCTTGTCATTCCTATATTTTCTGGATGAGTTGAAGCCTTCCCTTGCCACAAGGCTGATTCCCTTACAGTGGCAAAGAAAGTGTGAGAAAATGTGTTCTCTGCTTGGTTTATCAAGTGTGATCCAGGCACACATTTCCCTGGGCAAAGTATATAAGCTTTAACCAAAACCTTGCAAGCTTCTTGAAATTATCATTGTCCCTATGACCCACAAACTTCAGGGAGGATTGANGTGTGAGAAAATGTGTTCTCTGCTTGGTTTATCAAGTGTGATCCAGGCACACATTTCCCTGGGCAAAGTATATAAGCTTTAACCAAAACCTTGCAAGCTTCTTGAAATTATCATTGTCCCTATGACCCACAAACTTCAGGGAGGATTGACAGAAACAATACAAAAACTGCACTCTAGCAATATAGGAAATAGGAAATTGGGGCTTAATGAATTATAAATATGATGATAATTTTCCTGCTTTGTGAAAGATTACTGTCTTTAAAAATCTTTCCTTTTCTAGATATAAGGAAATTTTTTAACACAGCAATTTGATAAATTGTACCTTTGTCATTAGAATTGAAACATTAACTTTTCTCTCTCTACCATATCACTCCAGAAATTAGAAACTCTCTGTGTTCTTATTTTCTTAGGAAAATAGTTATTATTCAAAAGTTCAGTAAGAATCTGTTCTTCTCATGGGACACAAATGGAAACACCTATTATACTACCAAGACTTTGAGTGGAATATCATATTTGACAGACATAGATAGACCTGGATATGACCAGATAACTTGAGGAAACTAAGGTTAACCATCAGTTCAGTTCAGTTCAGTCACTCAGTCATGTCCAACTCTTTGCAACCCCATGAATTGCATCACACCAGGCCTCCCTGTCCATCACCAACCCCAGGAGTTCAATGAAACTCAGGTCCATCGAGTTGGTGATGCCATCCAGCCATCTCCTCCTCTGTCATCCCCTTCTGATCATACCCCCAGTCCCTCCCAGCATAAGAGTCTTTTCCAATAAGTCAACTCTTGACCTGAGATGGCCAAAGTATTGGAGTTTCAGCTTTAGCATCAGTCCTTCCAAAGGACAGCCAGGACTAATCTCCTATAGAATGGACTGGTTGGATCTCCTTGCAGTCCAAGGGAATCTCAAGAGTCTTCTCCAACACCACAGCTCAAATGCATCAATTCTTCTGCACTCAGTTTTCTTCACAGTCCAATTCATACATCCACACATGACCACTGGAAAAACCATAGCCTTGACTAGACAGACCTTTGTTGGCAAAGTAATATCTCTGGTTTTAAGTATGCTATCTAGGTTGGTCATAACTTTCCTTCCAAGGAGTAAGCATGTTTTAATATCATGGCTGTAATCACCATCTGCAGAGATTTCGGAGCCCAGAAAAATAAAGTCAGCCACTATTTCCACTGTTTCTCCATCTATCTGACATGAAGTGATGGGACTGGATAGCATGATCTTAGTTTTCTGAATGTTGAGCTCCTGGAGCTTACTCAAATTCATGTCTATCCAGTCAGTGATGCCATCCAACCATCTCGTCCTCTGTCATCCCATTCTCTTGCTGCCCTCAATCTTTCCCAGCATCAGGGTCTTTTCCAGTGAGTCAGTTCTTCACATCAGGTGGCCAAACTATTGGAGTTTCAGCTTCAATATCAGTCCTTCCAACGACTATTCAGGACTGATTTCCTTTAGAATGGATTGGGTGGATCTCCTTGTTGTCCAAGGGACTCTCAAGAGTCTTCTACAACACCACTGTTCAAAAGCATCAATTTATTGGCACTCAGCTTTCTTTATAGTCCTAGTCTCACATCCATACATGACCACCGGAAAAAACCAGAGCTTAAACTAGACAGGCCTTTGCTGGCAAAGCAATGTCTCTATTTTTTAACATTCTCTCTCTCTCGGT